>LKNJ01002159.1:0-102223 GCA_002120245.1 Maccullochella peelii | reverse complement strand
ACTCTTAGGTTTGAGACTCTATAATTTCAGATTTCCACCACATTGCCTTAATCTCTGCACCATGGTAGAGATTACCGGCGGCGAAGACGGGGCTCAGGAGACAAAGGTGGTGGCTGCTGCAGCTCGGCAGGGGCGAGAGACGACTGCGGCGGGAGCGTAGCCGGAACTGAAGACCGCAGCTGGATTGGAACTGGAGGCTGCAGCTGGACAGAAGCCGGCGAAGACCGCAGCGGAACTGGAACTGAAGGCTGCAGCTGGACAGAAGCTGGTGAAGACCGCAGCTCAACAGGCACAGGAGATGACTGCTGAGCTACACCAGCAGGATGGGACCAGGAGGCAGCGGAACGGGCAATGGAGGCTGCCGCCTTGGCAGCGGAACGGGCAATGGAGGCTGCCGCCTTGGCAGCGGAACGGGCACTGGAGATGACTGCTGCAGCAGGACAGGACCTGGAGGCTGCCGCCTTGGCAGCAGAACAGGGATGGCTGGACGGGTCCAGGGGACTGCGGCAGCGGAACAGGGATGGCTGGACGGGTCCAGGGGACTGCGGCAGTGGCTGGACGGGTCCAGGGGACTTAGCAGGAATGGGGGATTGCTGCAGCAGTTCAGCAGACACTTGAGGAGACACCGCAGCCAATGCTGCAGCTCGGCGGGCACCGGAGATGGTGCGGAGGTTGCAACTCAGCAGGGGCTGGAGATGACTGCTGCACCTCTGCAGAAACGGGGATTGGGGGCTGCAGCTCAGAAACCAGGAGGACGAACAAGTCTGTGGTCCACGGGAACAATATATCCCTTGCCCACAGTTTGGCGGCCACTTTCTCCTTAGCCAAAGTCAGGGCGGTCCCCCGGAACGTGTCATGCTTGCACATCCTCCACAGGGTCTGGAGGTCGGACAGGAGGTCAGATTCTCCCACCCAATGTCCTGTCAGGATCTGGACTTTTAGTGTTTTGATGTGGACTCTCTGTCGTTTCCAAATCCAAATAAAACTCAAACAAAACACACTGAACACGAGCAGCGGACATAAGACATGCAAAATGAGGGGAACTGTTCTGGCAGACGAGCCAGAGGACGGCGCCGTGGGAGGTGCCGCGCCGGAGGACAGCGCCGTCCTCCGGCTCGTCCGCCAGAACAGTTCCCCTCATTTTGCATGTCTTATGTCCGCTGCTCGTGTTCAGTGTGTTTTGTTGTTCCCTGGATTCCATGAGTTTTTCATGTTTCAGTTTTATTTGGATTTATCAATGTTCACCTGCTGGTCTACCTGCCAGCATGATTTAAGTTAGGTTAAATAAACCTTTGAATCAACGCCTGCCTGCCTACATTGTCTGCGCTTGGGTCCTCTGCCTGCTGCCTCGTGACATGTCCGCTGGGTCCATTTCAGGTGGTGTCATTCTGTTATGAGGCATTGTAGGAGAGGACCCAATCGCAGACAGAAGAGGAAGCTCAGAGCAGGTTTACACAGATCTATTGAGCTATATACAGGTATTGGCAGGTAAGCAACTTGATGAACGTATAGATGAGTCCGGGTTCAGGTCGGGTAGCAAGAGGCTCAGGGAAAAGGTCCATACACAGGGACCGATATCCAACACAGAGAGACAGTACTCACAATAAAGGAAATCCAAAAATCCACAGAGCAACACAGAAAACCACACAACCAAACACTCTAAACTCAAAGGGGTAGGTTACCAGAAACACAGACATACAGAGCTCACGCAACTTAGGGTAATGACACCATGGGCAACAGGACCAGTACAAATAGGGAAGAGCAAACAAGGGAATCAGAGGCAGGTGTACAAACGAAAACAGGTGAGGCCAATCAACACAAGGGGAGACACTAGGGCAGCAACACACTGGAACCAAGACAGACCAAACTTCAAAATAAAACAGGAACAGACGAAGAGTCCACATCATGACACTTTCCCAAGAGCACTAAAAGTGCAGTAAAAGCAAGTACTAAAATAACACGAAAAAACTAAGATGGGCCAGAGGCACCTGAGAGAAAGAAAAAAAATGTGAATGAAGATCCTTTACAGACCTGTTGCCATATGAATGAATCTTAGAATTAACAACAAAACAATATAAGAATTTTACCATTTAATGAATATCACCTTCTAAAATGTTTTCATCCCTGGGTGAATCAAGAAAAGCAAAGTGCCCTGATTTGTATCACACACCACACAATATTTATTTTTGTTCCATATTGGCACTATTAGTACATTTCATCCCCCAGTGCTTAAAACGTCAACGTTTTTTGCTTGTAATTATTGTGAATTGCCCCCAAATACTGACACTTTAAAAACTGTGAACACTGTTTCACCATTAGGAAACTTTTTATTTTGTGAAACATTGCATTTCTGATGCTGCCAATTAATTTCTTAAAATAACTGGCATAATTATTAAAAGTAATACAGATTGTAATTATATGAACAGCATAATTATGTGCTCTTATTGGCCACACTTGTTTGTTTTTTCAGTTTTGGTGGCTTGGTTGATGCTTTTTATTGGAGAGAAGAGACAGTGAAGGCAATATGTGCTGATATGCTGCAGAGACAAAGCTTGAGTGGTAGGGTATACACGACATGGGGGGAACATCCTTTTTACTTTTTCCTGCACCCTCTGTTGTCTAAATATTGAATCAAATATGAAATCATAAATCGCACACAAAAAAAGATAATACAGGAGGTGTTCATCATGTTGTTTTTAAGATTGTAAAACAGCCAGTGTTTAGCTTCTCATTCAGATTATCAATACAAATATCTGATTATAAAGCCCATCTTTGTAGTGCTGCAGTAGGTTGATAAGCAGTGATGGCTTGCTGCAGAAGCTATTTAAAGGTCCTATGGAGGCAAGCATGCAGCCATGGATGGTGAGTGGGGGAGGGCAGCCAAAGTGAGCTAGGCCACCATCTGGCCTCATAATCATATGCTGGGAGAGGAGCCTAGTTATTGTAGCACACTAACCTGCGGACAATGACCACTGAAACAGCAGACTTTATCACAATGCATTGTCGTCCTTCTTAATACCACAGAATCATGTTTGCATGAAAGCTATAATTAAGGAGAATATGTTACATTAAATGATTGTATATGTTTAAGGTATCACTGATTAATTAATGTCAATTTAATGAAACGCTGTTTCTATTATATATTTATAACTATATAACAAATAACATCATGAGCCACTTGAGTAATAACACTGAAGGTCCTGAGGCTGCTGTGTTTGCAACTTGTAGGAGATAACGGTATAGTTTGGTGGGCGCGACCAAATGCGTAGGCTTGTGGGAAATGTAGTTTAAATTCCAAGAAAGAGCACGGGCGCAAACCGGACTGCGTGTTGGCGAATTACTTCATTACCCAGGAGGTCTCACTTTACTGCGCCTGCGCTGTTTATGTTTTCCCGTCCATGTGTAGGCGAATCACGTGTAGAGAAACCGTTGATCGTCATGTATCTGTTGTAGCAGACCTCCGTGCTAGATTTTGTTATTTGCCTCGAGTTGTCGCTTCACTTTGTTTTGACAGCTGCTTGTTTTCTTTTCTCATACCTTTTTACCGAAGAATGAGCGAAAACGATGACATCGAAGTCGACAGCGATGTATGTGGTTCAGTTTCCTTTGGAAGTAACGTTAGCTAGCCAGATTGTTAGCCAGACAGCAACTTTAACATTTCTGCCAACCTACGCTATCTGCTTGAGCTAGCTAGCTAGCTGAGTTTCCTGGCTAAAACTAGATTGTAAGACAAATAGGATGTGAGCTGTTAGTAAAAAAAAAAGTGTTCTTTGGAGTGCTGGCTGGCTTGTACATGAAAGTCGAGCACTTCAATCTAGTGAATATGTAACGTCTAATAACTGCGGCCAAGTGAGCCGTCGTTTGCGGAAAACCATGTTAAGCCAGCTGCAGTTGAGATGTTGTTGCGCATCTAGTGCAACCGTGCAATTACGGTACGGGTGCTGGGGACGGCCAAAAAGGGCTTATTAGAATGAAGACTGCAAGGCAAACTGCAATGCATACTCACATTTCACTTGTGAAACAATATTATATTACACATACTGAACAGGACTACGTTGACAATAACAGCAAACCTCTTAAAGAACAGTTTTTACGATAGTTCAAATATGAGAAAATTGTGTTACGATGTATATTGTTATGGGATGTGCCTTTCCCTTTAGTTTTCTCAAAAACGTTTAAGTAATATAACTTCAAAATTAGTCAGGGTGATTCTGACCAGGACTCCATTGAAAATTTCAGCAAGTCTCTTAAAAGGTTTTTATGACAGTTCAAAAATCATCATATTCAATGTTGTAATTTATTTGGACTTTTCCTTTAATGTTCTCCAAAAGTGTACATTAAAATGCTTTCACATTTAATGTTATAACAGTCAAGGATATTCTGAGCAGAGTTCCATTGGGGTACTCAGCAAACCTATTATGAAAATGGTTTATTAATGCTTTGCCATAGTTAATGAATGAATACATACACTTATTTGCGTTTTCCAGCAACGGTACCGTAATTGCATGAATAGATACGCAACAAAACCTAAACGACGGCTCACTTGACCGCAGCGCAATAGGACAGTAGAGAGGGCTGTGTTCATGTTTTTATGTTTTTTTATTAGGGACCTGTTAAGTTCGTCTGTTGTTTCCCTGCATCCTTCTGGACCTTTTTAAATATGTTCTCCTAAAATGAGACTCCAGTGCAGTTGCAGGAGTTTATGTTGCATTTGAAACATACTTGCCAAATGCAACATCATACATCAGTACATGCTAATTTAAGTTCCTCATGGTGTACAAACCAGCTGCATTTAATTGCCCCTAAATGTGCTGTGGTGTTCTAATTGAGTATCCATCAGAAATCATGTCAGATCCTCTATCTGGTCACATATTTCTCAGAGCCGTGGATTCCCCTCCCCCATTTGATTAAGCTGGGATCTCCAGTTTTGGATCCTCATAAAGCCACAGCATACATATACTGTTAGGCCTGTTAATATTTTTAATGTCACAGCAAAGTGCAAACCTTAACATGAAAAACAAGTTATGGTTTTAGTGGTCCTTCTTCCAGCACTCTTCACTGTAAGAAATTGTTTTTCATTTTATTTTATATATTTGTAGTAATTGGCAACTCTTATTAATGACATGCAGCTATACATCTATATTAGAATGTGTATAGCAATTACCCCCATGAAAAATCTTATCCTGTACTATATTTAGGCAATTTCTAAACATTTGTACAATATTTGACTGGGCAGATTGTTCTAATGAGTGTATGATAACTATAAGAAGACCAAGTAATTTATCTAAGTTCATCTGCTTGATTCAGCCATTCAAGATATTGTGCTTCAGATTAGATTTTTTGGCATCAATTGGTTCTGTTCAGTCCATTTAAAACAGCAGAAAGAAGGTAGATGGAGTTGATATTGAGTTCCTGTGAAGGGCCATTGTCAGGATATGCTTGTCCAACCCTTTAAGCAAGTGAAAGCAAACAGCACATCTTCATATGAGATTCTGTAAACAGATCACATCCTTGTAAACATTATACTTACACCACAGGTTCCTGCTGTATGATGTCAGGAAAATTAGATTTTCACATGTACACACAAGGCCCCTATGAAAGTTAAGGCCGCTGCTTATTCTACTTATTTGCAATTTAAAGCTGCAGAATTTGCATATTGCAGCTTTAAATGGCTCCCTGTCTTCTTCTTATATGTTAAAAATCACATGGAAATCAAGTCACAAACTTTCTTGGTCTCTTCTTGTGCGTTTTTGTATATATGACCTGTGTTTTAAGTATAAACTTTACCTGTCCGTTTGCAGGCAGACAAGCGAGCACATCACAACGCGCTTGAGCGCAAACGCAGGGACCATATTAAAGACAGCTTTCACGGTTTACGAGATTCTGTGCCTGCATTACAAGGGGAGAAGGTGAGAGGAAAATATATTTGTATTCTGCATTCCATTCTCGTCAAATTAAATTTTAAAAAAGCCAATGTAAAATGACCATTCATCTACCTTAATGCCAGCTAACTATTGGAATGAGCCTAACCATGTACGTAGAGGCAGGAAAACTGAACTTTGTTGTGCACATGCAAAGCACCTTTGTAATGCATGAGAACTGAATATTAAGATAGCCAGCAGGTGAAAATGCAGGTTCTCACATCTGGCATTGCTGTGTGTTTTCACAGTTCTGCAAACGTGGTCACCCACATTGGTAAAGTCTGCAGCTCATCAGCTGCATTTCCATCTCCATAATATTTTTTATTTACATAATATACATTATTCCAGTTTACCCATCAAAGCCAATTCTATGGTGTTCTGCTTGGGCAGTTCTCTAAACTAGAGGAAATAGAAAACTGTAGTGTAATTTTTAAAAGGTGGCTAGCTTGCCAAGCAAAACAACCATGTGTTAATTGTGTAAAACAGCATAACATTAATGTTGCAAACTGAGATTTGAGATTGTTGATTTATCCCACAATATCTGGGAAGCATTGTCACAAACCGATTCATGTCCTCTTGGAAACTCTTACACATCTGGAAGGCCTCACCATTGAAGCAGTTGGAAAACAGCTCTTTAACCTTTTAGCAGCGTCGTTGCCTAACTGCTGGACGGAGAGAGATGTGTTTGTATCCACAGTCCATTTTATAAGTCAGTAAATCATTCAAATTAAATATGAAAAGTGTGATGGTGCTTCAACATGGAGAAAATTTTGCAGTTGTTTTTCCATCTTTTCTTTTGTGCTAGGAACTGTTTAGCAATATGTCAATGTTAGCATGTGTACCGTGTACGTAAAGTCACTGACCCCTGGAATAGTTCTGTGTTTTTACCCTTACTTTATAATCCAGACTGAAAACTAATTGCAACATTCATGTATACCACTGTGATCTCTGCATAACATGTTCTACGTGTACGAATAGACACTGCAGCATTGTCCCATGGCTCTCTGAAATTTTTGCTGACAGAACTCTGTCAAACAGGCTTCCCGAGCACAGATTCTAGACAAAGCCACTGAGTACATCCAGTACATGAGGCGAAAAAACCATACCCACCAGCAAGACATTGATGACCTAAAGAAGCAGAATGCACTGTTGGAGCAGCAGGGTAAGTGGAGGAACTGTTGGACATGGATGTCTTTTTACAACAAGGTGTGATATTTGATGAGAGGGGTATATACTGAAGTATTGTTTTTCTGTCTTTGGGTGCTGCTGCAGTTCGTGCACTGGAGAAGGCCAAGGGGAACACCCAGCTCCAGACAAACTACTCTTCTGATAGCAGCTTGTACACAAACCGTAAAGGGAGTGCGGTGTCTGCCTTCGACGGCGGGTCTGACTCCAGCTCTGAGTCAGAGCCAGACGAGCCGCCCAACCGAAAGAAGCTGCGCGTGGAGCCCAGCTAGACCCCCGGATCTCCAAACAGACTCTTTTTTTTTTGCCCACCAGCCCCGACTCCTCTTACCTGTCCGCACTCAGTCCCGCCTTCTTACGCCGGTCCAGGAGACAAGGTGAAGACTGTGTGAGAGAGGTGCTATTATGTATAAAACGCTTCTACCTTCCCTTTTCCTCCTGGCAAGCATCCTGTCACTCCTTTTGTGGCCCAGCAACAAGACCCCCAAAGTGAGGCAGCTCTGCAGTTTTGAAGGACTTTGTGCTTTTCAAACCTCATGATAACTATTCATAATCAAATGTGGAGATGACAAGGTATGAGGCTTTAGTAAAGCTACATAAAATACTTTTTTTCCTTTGTTGGAGTTGTGAGACTTTATAAGCTTTGACAAAATGGTAATAGGGATAGTTTACCTTTTTAAAATTCATACTTTTCCAGAAAAGAATGTGAAGTTGCTTTTTCAAAAAAAAACTCTGTTATGCAAGATGCACCCCTCCTTATTCAGTGTAGGTGGCTGAGGTTTTTGTCTCTGAAAATGTTTGTGTAATCAAATGAGTCCCTTTATTTATAGTGATGCACCGAAATTGATTTCTTACCCTTATGTCTGATCTCCTTTATGTTTGGCTTGAGATTTTCCAGAGAACACAGGAGGATGAACAAGTTGACCTGCTGTTTTAGTGGATTTTCCACAGGATCAACTATTTATTTTCCTCTATTTTTATCATCAGATAAAATGTGGGTGTAAAAAACAAAAAAGAAAAAAAATTCCCTAATGGATACTGAATGTTACACAATGCAGTTAAAGGGCAGTGACCTTTATTTTTGTTAATGGAAGTCCATTTCAGTGTGTAGTATATAATACTGTATACTCTTAAATGGTGTCAGCTCTGCAAAGAAAAGACCTTCCCTTGAAATATTTGCCTGTGCGGGAACGTTTATTTTTCTTTAATTTTTTTTTTCCTTTTTGCAGAGGTAAATTAGTGTGTACGTAATCAATATTTGTTTGTTCCATTCCATGGAAATTACAGGTATGTTGTACATACTGCCAACGGTTGTCTTGCAAGTTGAGGCATACCTTTATTATAAGACTATAAATAAAACTATTTTATCCTTTTGGGATGTATTTGTGACTCAGCATGTTTTTAATAACATGATAGCTTTTGTACATTAAGCTTCCGAAGTTACTATTATTTTTCCTAGGTATTAAACTACTTTTGTATGTGTTTGGAGGGAAACAGCTGAGTGATGGAATGAACTCATTTCCAATCCCAGCTAATGAAATAATCGGATGTGTTTAATCAAATTTAAGAAACGGCTAATAGAATCAAAGCAATCAAGACTTCCTAATCATCACTTACTGAAATATTGGAGGATATTAACCTTTTAAATGTTTCTAGATCACTAAATTTGAATTGTGTCAGTGGTACAAATAGAGGATTTAGATTTCTGTTTTTCTACTCCTTCAGATATAAGTACACAATAGGACCATGAGGAGACACAGGTCATATCCTCAGTAATATTTCAGGAAAGTTGGGGCATTACAAGACATCAGAAAGAGTTTACTTTGAAGGATTTCACACGTTTTACACGTGGGATTTTTTTAAGGCCGGATTCTGATAGTTTTAGTCTAAATACTTTAAGATTTGATTGTTTTTATGCACAAAAATAAAGAAATAAATGACAGTTAATTAGGGATTTAGTATTCTCCACCAACATTACGTACCAGTGGTGTAGAGGAACAACATTAATGTCAATCATTTTTAGAAATATTCTTTTAAATATATAAGGGGGAAAGGGATTTTTGATGGTTAGGATAGTCAAAATGTTCTAAGGTGGGTGGGGTTATGTTTGGTCTCATGACCTCAGTGTTTCTAATACCTGGCTACAGCTCTGCCTGTATTGTTTAAATATTGAATTTGGCATCAGCTCAGTGTGATGAGTCCCAGTTGACACTCCCACTGCAATAGGCAGTCTCTTTAAGGATGCAGGTCGTATGCTGCCTTCAAGTGCCGTAGGATGTTTTTGTTTTAGAACATATAGGAACTTAAAATACAACTGAAGTAATATACTGTATTTGACGCTGTTAAAAGACTGTAGAGGAGAAGTACAGAAGCCATGACAAAACAAAACACAAAGGGGATGTATTTATTACATTGCGTGGATTAAATATGAGCAAGCTAATAAGCATTGTAATTGTTTCTGCTGCCTTGTTAACTTGAAGGGCACTTAATCTGCTTTTGTAAAATGGTCGGAGCTGTTGTGAGTTGTAACCGGCTGTACTTACAATTTCCGAGTTTAGCAAGAGGAGTTTCCGAGTGGCCCTGAAGGCAGCACGCAGCGGCTAGAAGCTACATGGAAGAGTCATGCTTTTCTTCAATATGTTAGTTTGTGGTCATCATGGCTAAACAGTACGACGTTTTGTTCAGGTTGCTGATGCTCGGGGACTCGGGGGTTGGCAAGACTTGCATGTTGCGCAGGTTCACGGAAAGTGAATTTGATCCTTCACATATTTCCACCATCGGTAAGCCATCCAACAAGTTTTCAGTAACGTTTCACAACGTATGGGTTGAACCGGATTAACATCAGTGAATACTTTCTACAGAAGGAATGTCGAGGGCGACTGCAACTTTTTTTTATTGACGTTTTAGAACAAATTACTGTAATTTTCTCTTTTGTTCAAAGTGTATTTCAGCAGGCATACTTAGTAGGATTAGTGCAAACAGCCTCAGGTCATAACATGTTCTAATAGAGATAGGACCTAAGAAAAGGATGTAGAAGAGTTCTGCTGTGTCACAATAACAATGGAAAGAAAGGCCCACAGGAAAAAACATTATTTTCTCTGCCCTGGAAGTTTTGTGATATTTAACCCTGTTTTGTATTTAAAAAAATGAAACTTGTGGACTGATACGCACATTAGGGCTTCATATCACTGCTGCCTCTTTTCCTGACTGTGTGATAGACTAATGGCTTGGAGGAAAATGGTGGGGCTGTTTTACAGAAAAGAGTAAACTATTTCCACATAAGCAAAGAAAACTGTTAACACATACTTCCATGGTAGGCGATGCTGTGTGGTGTGACTGTAAAAGAAAGTGCTGTAGTGTTGAGTGGAGCCTAATTCAGGGTAAAAGATTTGTGAAGTGCAAGCTGGATCTCAGGAGAGCTTGCAGGGTGGGAAGGCTTTACATGGGATTAAACCCAGTTATTTGAGAAAGTGCATAAAATCTCCTTACTTTTAGATCCTGATCTTGTGATTATTGGTAAACATTAGACAGCTCCAGTCGTTCCTCCAGATCTGCACTGGGAAAAAAAATACATTTGAAATCCCTTCTTAAGCTAAATATGAGACACAGACTATAGTGATGATGTTATCTATGGACAGATCCATGAGCATCTCCATTGACCATAAATAAAGGATTGCTGTGAGAACATGATTTTACTGGGATGTACATGAGACGCATTTTCTGATTCACTAGAAGCATTCAAATCACTCTCATTTGGATGCAAAATCGCAAACAAAACTTCTGCTAGCCATCAGAGCCATCGCTAATGTTATATAACACCTGTACTTTTCCAAGTTAAAATGTCTGCTGGAAAAAAAGGCCCATAAATTAACCATTTAAGTTTATTTTTCAAGCAAAAATGTCAAACATTATCTTGTTACAGCTTCACTATTCTGAGGATTTGCTGCTTTTCTTTGTCTTATGTGACAGTTAAGTGAATATCTCTTGGTTTTGGACTGCGAGGCAATTTGAAGGTGGTTTCTAACATTTTTTGGACCAAGCCATTAATTGACTAACTGGGAAAACAATCAGTAGTTGAATCATTATTGAAAATAATATACCACATATAGTATAGTATATTTAGGATAAATAACTTTAACAGACTACTACAGTATATACATTTTAAGCATCTAATATATACAGGATGTAGCATGAAGAATAGAAATTATGTTTTTTTTTAGAGTGGACTTTCAACTGTGGCAGCACAAAAACTAAACAGGAATTGATTTAAGAAGATATACAGATATACAGCATATTTGTCTTTACTTTAATATGAACAAATGAAGTGATTTTAAATGATAGATTCCTGTTGTTGGCGGCCAGTGCTATTCTGTCACATTTCTTAGCTCTCCTGTCCTGTTACCCAGCAGAAAAAAACACCACTGTAGTTCACATCAACCCCCTCGTGGAGGGAGACAGTGATTTAAAAGTTGACACTATGCAGTGCCTGAGTTACTATTCATTAGGCATAGTAGTCTCTGAGCAACAATCATTAAGTGCTCACAAACGCACAAAAGCCCATGTAAAATACCACAAAGCAGGATTTTCCACCAGTTTGTCACAGTTGCTTAAGTGATTCCACTTTGACTATTTGTGAAGGTGTTTGCCATTGCATCACAAATTGCTTGTTATGTTTTGTTGACCCTGCTTTCTGTGAAATAAAATGTAATTGTCTTCTTTTTTTGGGTAGGAGTTGATTTTAAAATGAAAACACTAGAAATAGATGGAGTCAAGGTGCGAGTACAAATATGGTAAGTTAAGTTACTTATGCATCATTTATTGCATTACAGTTTGCTGTCATGCATATTGTGTGATCTTTTTCTGCTGATGTGTGTTTTGTCTTCTGTGCAGGGATACGGCCGGTCAGGAACGTTTTCAGACCATTACCAAACAGTACTACAGGCGGGCGCAGGTGATCGATCACTGGAGTCAAGCTACCTTCATGGGTTACTGTAGCATTCATTCTTTAATTGTACTTTTTATGTGGATTGCTGTCCAGGGTATCATCTTTGTGTACGACATCACAAACAAGACGTCCTTTCAGCACCTGGCGAAGTGGGCCAGTGATGTGGATCAAGTAAGGCAATAAGCACTCTCATTTCACTCCCTTGCACTTGTTGCCCTTCACAGTGGCCCGGCGTTTGTATTACCTCTCGGTGCACTGTCAATGCTTGCTGCACACCCAGTGGCTGAGTGTGAGTGACAAGATGATGAAGTCCCTTATCTCGGTGCTGTGCTGTCTTTCTGTCTGTCTATTTTTTGTTGTTGTTTTGCAGTTTGCCCCAGACATGGTGCAGAAGATTTTGGTAGGAAACAAGTGTGATGAGGAGCACATGAGGCAGGTGACAAAGGACCAAGGAAGCAAGGTTTGACTGAACCTTATTCTGTTGTTTTTATTGGTTTTTTTCGTTTAACTTTCTTGTTAAGTGATAATGTACTGTGTAGGATTTTGTAGATATACAAAAGCAGTTTCCAGTCTTCCGCTATACATTCAGTAATATAAGGTGACCAGGATTACCTCAAAATAGCTCTATTTTTAATAAGTTGACTATCCAGTCTCCCAAACCCTATGTTCATTTACTTGTGGAGAAAACTGACTAAAGCTATGAAATACATTGTGTTGTACTT
Organism: Maccullochella peelii; assembly: GCA_002120245.1. Lineage (NCBI taxonomy): Eukaryota > Metazoa > Chordata > Actinopteri > Centrarchiformes > Percichthyidae > Maccullochella > Maccullochella peelii. The sequence continues at coordinate 89,450 of LKNJ01002159.1, read as the reverse complement.
ATTTATAACCATATCCAACTGGATGTTGCAGCTTGCAGAAACCTTTGGCATGGCGTTCTTTGAGACCAGTGCCTCCACCAGCAGTAACATCAGTGAGGTAGGACACAGGCTGCATCTCCACAGAAACTGTCTGTCACATTAGAAATGTGCACAAACATTGCGGGGAAGTCCCACGCTACATTCTTATTTATTACCTATGTGTTTGTTTTTCACTTCCTCCTTCCTTCAGTCGTTCACTCGTGCGACAGAACTGGTGCTGCAGGCTCACAAGAGAGACGTGGACAGCTTGCTGGGATCTCTGGATGATTATCTTGAGAAGGCCGCTTTGGAAGAGGAGAAGGGCAGTCAAGATGCCGACGACAAAACTCAGAGGAACTGCGCCTGTTAGATAGAGGGCCAATTACAGTGCCATGGCTCATACTGTAGCTAAAGACATTTGTTCCCCTCTGTGACTTCACTCAGCCTTCCTCCTCCATTTTTCAGAGATACTATGACCTGTTGGCCAGGAAGGTGCTTGATTGGTTTCACTTTTTGCAAGTCAGTGACCTTACATGGGGGTAAATGCAATTGGCGGCAGCGACCAGCAGAGGGCCAATCTTGTTACATGATCACTGAACTCTGTATATTTACAGTGCATGAAGGTAGCTCTGCATCAATTTGCTCCAGCAAAACAATCAATATACACACTCGCTTCATTTTCCTTAGTGAAATGCACGATACATCTACTTCATCAGTTTCCTGTATTCCATCACCTTTGTTTTCTTGTTACCGTTTTAAATTAGATACGCAGCCTACAAGTACAAAATCTGTTTATTAAGCTGCAAAGAGTGTATATGCTGCAACAAGGTAGCCAGAGGACAGTGCTGAATTATTTACCGAAACTCAGACCTAGCAGGGATGGATTCACTTACACAATGGACTTATTTCCTCAAGCGAGACAGTGTTGTGCCATGTTCAATGACCTTTCTGAATGCAGTACATGTTTATTTACCATCCTGAATGTATATGTACAGTTTGTTTTATGGATGTGACCGGCGTTGCCTACTGTATGTCATGCATTTAAGCAGTCACTGCTGCTTAAAATCATGTTTTCAGGGTCTGCTGAGGTGCCACGGATATGTCACTTTAATATAATGCTTGAAACTCAAGGATGTTGCAAAAAAAAAAATCAAACAATGTAGAAGTTAATAAATTGAAATTTGTTGTATTTAAAAAAACAAATTAATTGGGTATCTGAGCCTTGCTGAGTCACTAAATTTGGATTGAGAGTGAAGTTAGGTCCATGGAGAGTTCAGACAGTAGGTTCATTCATTTTTCATCACCTGCTGTGAAAGACAGGTGATCACACGTTACATTTTTGATGACTAAGAAATCTGATACATGTCATAGAGATAGCATGAAGCCGAATACATGCCATAATACATGCTATTTCCCCTCAACACTTTGTGAAATGAGATGCCAAATACATACTCAGGATAACACTCAAATTTGAAAAGAATTCCAATGACGAACAGCACAAGACATTTGGGTTCAAAGAAATTATTATAAAATTGAAGCACTTTTCACAGCTTTTCCAAAATAGGATAACACACATCATTGTAAATCACGCAGTTACATGAATCCATCTGAAACATATGAAGAGTATTGCATTTCAGGTGTATGAGTTTCTTGCAGAGCCATTTGACACCCATGAAAGGCATCTTTCTGCCCTAAGTGAGTCAGGTGACCAAACGGTTGGATACTGTCACACACTGAGATCCTGTCTGCCTCCAGTGTGGAAGCACAAGAGTCAAGATGACGTTCATCGCCAAGACTTTCTACGACCTGAGGGCCACCACGCTGGAGGGAGACAAGGTGGATTTCAACGTGTTTAGGGGACGGGTGGTCCTGATAGAGAATGTGGCCTCGCTCTGAGGCACCACCACCCGGGACTTCAGCGAGCTCAACCAGCTTCAGAGCAAGTACCCTCATCGGCTGGTGGTCCTGGGTTTTCCTTGTAACCAGTTTGGATACCAGGTCAGTTGAACTGCTCTGTGGCCTGAGGCAATTCAGTATGACCCTGCAATTTCTGGTCTTGATGCAGGCCAGAAATCTCATAAAATTAGTTTATATGTTAAGTTTTATTATACATGGCAAACTCTGCTGTATCAGTTCATCTGCTAATACAAAACGTCACCCAATTTAGTGCTTCCTCTGGATATAAAATACATTTGCACAAATTGGAAGCTACACCTGAATTCCATCAGGTGTTTGAAGTCAATTTCAATCATTATTTTTATATTTAGTTTTACATTTCATTTTAACCATTATTTGATCAATTTAAACAGGATCTTGAGCTTTCTCCCAATATCCTGGTGGAAGTTTCACTTATGAAAATGAATGCTCTGCCATGCTTGCTTTACCCAATGAGAATGATTCCCATTGTATTCAGCAGCATGATTGCTGTGTGTAAACTATAGCTGGTACTTGAGCTTTGATAGTGCAATTAGATTTTAAGTATCTGCCTCTTATAGAGAGTGATTTTGTTTGCTACAGTGTAATCAGCTCAATTCCTGTTACCACCAAAATTAGAAGCAAACTTAAACCTTTACAGTACTGCTGTGCAGTATAAGACAGACAGCTGGACAATACGGAAATGAATACTTGTTGTTTTGCAGGAGAACTGCTCCAATGGTGAGATCCTGAATTCACTGCAGAATGTGCGTCCAGGCGGTGGCTTTCAGCCCAACTTTACTATCTTTGAGAAGTGCGATGTGAACGGAACAAACACACATCCGGTCTTTGCCTATCTTAAAGACAAGCTCCCCTATCCTGATGACGACCCCAACTCTCTCATGCAGGACCCCAAATTTCTGGTTTGGAGTCCCATCAGCAGGACGGATATCTCTTGGAACTTTGAGAAATTCCTCATCGGGCCAGAGGGAGAGCCCTTTAAAAGATACAGCAAAAAGTTCCCCACCATTGACATCGAGCCTGACATCCAAAGACTTTTAAGATTAACCAAGACCTAAGAATAGCCTCTTCCTCTTAATGACTTCTCATCCATCACAGTCAAAGCTGATATACTGTCCTCCACACTTTTAAGCCTTATTTAATGAGGGTGATATTCTGAAAAGCTGAGGGAATATTATCTGAGGCCTTATAAGTGCTTAAGAGCAGTGAAGATTCAATATAAAAGGGATTTTACAGTGTAGTTACGAGTTTAAACAAATCTGGGTATACTTGATAGAAATAATCACTTTATTAATCACGTTATTTTCTTTTGCATAGCATTTTGTGTCCTATGCTAGCCTGGCCAGCAGATGGTGCTGCTGAATTGATCAGACAAACAGATTACTTCTGCCATGCTTTTATGAATTAACATTCACCCCACACACACACACACACACACTCACAAAATGTTTGCACTGGAATAAAACCCTAAAAAACAATATTCTATCTCACAGATGTATCTTGTTTTAATTGTATCATATATACTGTGAGGCACCTGCTATAAATATGTGTTCCTCTGATGCGAGGTTGACAAAAATAGATGTTGTCATGTCTGAAACAGCTCTGTGTGGGCATAGTAATGAGGCTTGAAATACAGTAGGAATGATGTGGAATTATAATACATGTTATTGCGCACTAAAACACTCACTAAAATAACTCACAGGCCATTCCTCTGCATTATGCATGCTCTAGCCTGTTGATTCATTCTTTGTTGAGATCTTCTTCCTCCACCAATTCATTAGATCTACATGTCCCAGTAAGATCTGCTGATACCAGTAGCCTAATACAACTGCAGGAATGCTTTACTACCACAGTGACACCTGAAGACAAGTCCTAAATCAAGAATTTAGGAAAGCATCGACCTTGTCGCTGTGTAATGAGCTCTTATGCAGCTTTAGTTTTCACAGTATGCAGTATTCACAGTATGCATTGTTGGCCAGGTCTGCAGATTAGCAGCGGATTTTCTGGACATCCGCTCATACCCACATCAGCTGATGATGTCAGAGCTGCAGGCTACACAGGCCAGGCAATGCCCTAATGTCTTTGGCAGGTTGCTGCTGGGCTAACAGTGAAACACCTGACACGACACTTTTAATATTCCTTTTGTAGATAGCCTGCGTCACTGTCTTTGCATATCACATTTGAGTATTTGTGTTGTCATGATACATGAATACATTTGATTATTATATTTGCCACAGGCCTACTGGTCTGTGGTTGACAGTCGGGTAAGTAATGTTGCCTATTAGAAGCAGCAAATATTGGAGGACGATTGCCAGGGGCCTCTCCTCCACCCTTTGCGCTGCTCCCCTACACACCAACTTGCAGAAAAATACCGCCAAAGATCGTTTATGTTGGAGAGATGACTCACTCAGTTCCATTTTCAAAAATAATGCCTGTAAATCGATTAAAATAATAGAGTAAAACAAAGAAGTATGTAATCACATCCGAATTGTGTATAATGTTACACAAATTTTAACTTAATCTCTGGACAATACTTATGATTTTGTATGCATTTTGGTCCAAATAACCCTGCATGTACAGTAACCACAGAAATATTAGCTAAACAATAAAATAAGTAGGGTACAATTTTATTTTTTTTACAATAGGCATTATATGACTTATGCTTTGATTTTTGACTTTAATTATGTGTTCTTAACAGGACATTTGCAACAGTAGGTCAAAGGTTGCTAGTTTTTTTAAACAACAGGTAAATGGCTCCTTCACTGGAGCTCCTGTGTATGTGGTTACATTTCATTATTGTGAGTGGAAATATCAAATTTAAGCTAAATAAAGCAGAAACTTCCGATACATCTCGTTCAAATTTGACCAAACTTAAACATAGTAAAATATAAAAAAGCATGTAACTTGTGTAATTGTTGTACGTAAAAGTTCGGAGTGAAAACTGGAGGGTTTCAGCTGCCTCGCATTAGTTTGCATAGTTTTCAACGCAGAGTGAGAGCTCTTCGCGTTCCCCTCCTCTCCGACTACCCACTACAGGTGAGCACTGTTGCCACGGAAACGTTTGCTTTCCCCACCGAGCCTTCTCGCGAGACTCCGGGTCAGAGAGAGACAGAGAGGGAGCGAGGGGGGAGGCTGCCTGAATGATCTCATCCCTCTAGCAGCTGCATAGCGCAGCGAGGCAAACCCGTAACTTTCTATCAAACTTCCAAGTTGCCTTTCGGAGGAAGACACCGGGGCGTTTTCGGTTTGAACCGGAGCGAACACGTTTCCAGCGAAGGTAAGGAAGAGCGCTGCGCAGTTTGTGTTTCGGACCTTGTTAGGAGTTGAAACAAAATGAGGAAAACCATTTCGTATTGTGTGACATCCAAAAGCTTGAGGCAGAAAGGAGAAAAGGTGAGTCGGGAACGTGTTGGTGCTAGGTTCGTGGTACAAGGCTACACTACACAGCATCTGTCGGCTGTCTGTGGATAAAGCACATCTTTGTGCTGTGTGAAGGTGCAGTGTGGAGCCAGTGCGCAATCAGTGCCACTGTATTTTAAACTAATAGGGTTGCTGGTAGACGAAGTGGACTCGGTAAGAAATGTTTATACCCGGCTATCACTGGGGCTGTCAAAATGTATACCCGCTGCGTCGTCGTATGTCAAGGGCATTGTTCCCGGCACTGCTGTGGGGGGACGATTCACAGGTGGCACCCTACAGCACTAGGATGTGTGGATGTCACCTCACGAAGATCAGTATTTTTCCAGCATGGTATACCCCGGGTTGTTGTCGCGCAAGGAGGGGTTTCAGGCAGGTGATTTCCATGTGCCAGATCTGCCTGGCACCGAGAGCTCTGATTTGTTTACAGCCTTGCCTGGTTCATGATCTTGTTGGACAGATTAGGCCAAGATGATTGCATGGTGAATGTAGAGTTCAGCCTAATCAATATGCCATGTTAAACGTTAGATTCTGTACAATATGTCATTTTGATAATATAATACCCAATCAGACCTTCATTTTGCTGATTTATTTATGCTTAATTTGCAGAATATAGCCTACACAAACCAGCCTTTTTTGTCCGCTATGGGCACATGGAGAGTGTTTTGGAATAGAGAGAGAATACAGATCATTACAGTGGTGGCAACATGGTAGAATAGGAAATATCTATCAATGCAGGGCAACAAGGCAAACAGAGGTTTGTTAGATAGTAACAAACAGGAAACGGTGCCAACCTTTCAGAGTTCAAACATACTGTATGCAGCGTTGTGTCCAAAGAGCATATTTATCAGCTGTAACACACCAGTTACAAGTAACTATGCAGGTAGGAAATTGAAAATCATTGGGCTCCCCTGTAACTGAATCACAGTGCCTGCTCCAGCTGCAGTGCCTGTTGGAGTTGGATAACTTGGCATGAGTCAGGTGAAAAAAAGGAAGCTTTGGAGTTAAGCTTTGGGCAAGGATCAAGGATTTTTAGCATTCTTGATAGGCTTAGCTCACCTGCGGTGGGCATGACTGATCATATAGGCTAGCTGCACTTCCATTTTTACTAGTAAGTCTAATCTCAGCTTTGTCCCGTTTGCTTGTTCTAAACTGTAGCTATTGTTCACACCGGACTGCTTCTTGCTTTCTCTGATTGGATTTCTTATAGAGAATGAACCTAATGCAGCAGCTTTATATCACTATTGGGGGAAGGCATGCATTCTCTGTTTTAATCTGCCACAGTGGGCCAACAAATCTCTGTTTTATGATGCTGACAAAAATACCAAATACTTAAAACATCTCATTTAGGGAGACTAGTTTGCAGCCGTAGCAGCGTGACACCCGTATAAGTAACAGCTGGTTGACAAGATAAGTCCAAAGATGAGTCTTTTTGTGCCGCTCTCATCAAAATGCATCTACATGCAGACTCTAGACGTGAACCTTCAGAAAAAAAGCCATTGCTTCTCACATTTCTTATCAGCACAAATAATCCTCCCCCTGGTTTATTATTGAAGGACAGTGTTTCTATTTTCACTTTTTGCATCATACCTCTCACATAACAATAACAATTGTTATTATGCTTCATTTCTCTTCAGTCTTTCTAACGGGCCCACACATTCACAGAGGGATGCTTCCTGTTGCTAAATTGAGCTTATTTTTGTATTGTCTCCTGTGCATTGGCTCGAAGGGAATAGCTCGAGCAAAGATAAAAGACAACAACAAGAGGAGCATTGTACTGCTTTATAATTTGCCACTCTGGAATGTGCGCTGCAATTATGCTAAGTGGCCATCATGAAATGCTGAAATTAACTGTTTACTGTCTAATGAATAATGAGATTACTGTTATGATTTATTCTCGAGTTTAAAGTGCATTTTTCTTTATTGGTTTAATGATCTTAATGTGTAAAGTAGGCTTTGATCACGCTCTTTGCTGCTTCTTGGTTGCCCTCACAAAGTTTTATGGTTACATCATTTCTCAAACTTCTTGACTTCACCTTTTTGGAAATGTACAGTACCACCTGACTGGCTGCTGTTAAGCCTGAGCCCCTGCAACCAGCCTGTTACTGATGACAGACTAGACAACAAACTAAACAGACCTTGAGATATGGCCCTGGATGATCTGGTGCACCAATGTGACCAGTGTCAGCTACAAGGCCAGTTTCTTAATGCTTGATTATTCTATGACAGACTCTAAAGTGAATCATGTATTCATGTGTTTCTACACAACCTTCAGTAATAGTTTGAGATATATCACCTTTTTTTTTTTTTTTTTAGAAAAAAAAGGGAAGCACCATCAGTTTTAACATGAGTGATGTGTCTGACCGATATTAGTCAGCCCATAGTCAGAAGTCAAATGACTTGATGATAATATGGCCTCCAGCGGTTTTTCCATGCGCGTGTCTTTTCGCTGGCGACTGAGGGGGGGTTGATGAGTTTGATTGTAATGAGGTGTGACTATGGCTCTGCGTTTCCTGCTTGCTAAACTGTTGGAATGCTCTGTCTTTGTCTGGATCGGACGGTGCACTGTACACCAGCCAAAGAAGGAAAGCAGAGGGCTCGGAAGCTACAATAGTGATGATGTAATCTCTTTTCAGCGTACTGTCACAGAGTAAATGCGTGCAGACAAAGGAAAATTCCCCCTCCTTTTCACCCCACCTGCCGCAAAGTTTGAGGAATTTTGACCTCGCAAATATGCGCGGACACTAATTATCTATGCAGGGGATTCTGTAGGGCTCACTGACACTGAGGCAGCTTAGTAGTGGGACAGGTGCAAAGTGTTGCTAAATCTTAAAACCTTACCTGATTGACAGTTAGTGGTCTGTTACTTATATGCTCACTAAACTAAAGCAACATCTCTGTGACTGGTTTCTGTCATCCTTCTTCCAACTCTCAACCCTAAACCAAAACCCACAGTCATGCAGAGATCAGACACTGTGTAATTCCCCTTCTCTGCTCCCATCAAACCTCATACATGCTGAAAATAGCACGCCATGGCGCAGAGATCGGAAGATGGAGAAGAAAAAATGAGAACAGTTTGACAAAACAACCGCTTAGGTAAAAACAAAAAAAAACTTTCCATAGTGAAATCTGTGATTCTGATGATGATGTGTTGCTGCAGGCTATCTCTGCTGCCGCACAGCGATGACATGCTCGGTATTGTCTGGACATGTCTGCCAGTTGCTACACTGTCTCTCTGTTTGGCCTGTGCACTCTCTCTGGAGCGGATTACGGAACTCTTTTCGTTGAAGAATCAAAACATCAAGCAGAGTTACAGGCCCGTGCCCCATGCAGAGCCTATGTGGGCAGCAGGGGAAAATAATTCCATACAAAAACCACAGAGGTTTTGCTATTGTCCCTCCTGTGGACAGAAATCTGAGATGCAGGCAGGAATGCATGAGGGCTTGGTCATGACTGAGCTCAAAACAGATCTCAATGCGTAGACAGGTCTGTTCAGCTTGTCCTAATTCCTATTCTTGCTTACAACTGTTTTCATTACTTTTACCATGTGGTGTGTAGTAAAACAGGAATGGTGGCATAACAAAACAGTGAGTCAGGTTTTCTTGTGAACATTCATGCTTAAAGTTCTCTAAAACAGTGAAAACATTCTTGTTGTGCTTTGTTTCCTGTACTGAAATTCCACATCCTTTGCTTTGGAACCAGGGACTACATTTCCACCCTGTGAGTTCCTACTTTGCTCTTAGCAAAGCTGAGAGGGAAGAATGAGACCACTGTGAACCAAAGGCTTCCTTTGCTAGACATAGATGACTTTTTAAACAAATACAGGTTTCAGGTGGACTGAGTGAAGTGTGTAGGAAAATGTCCCACTGTCACTATCCATGCTCTATGTCCATACAGTTCTGTATTATTACCTCAACCTTAAACAAAATGCATAGAAATAACTCGATATTGATGTCAAAATAATTACAGTGCATAACAGAACACTGTCTGATGAATTAGGCCGTAGTCTTTTTTCCATGTTGCTCCAGGTGCAAAGGGCAGATTGTGCCGGCTAATAACAAATATGGCTGCTTTCCCAGCCTTTCCTCTCTCGCTGCCTGTTTCCTGTGTTTCATTGATGAATTCCTGGATACCCTGCCTACAGCTCTGCTACACGTGAAACACATTTGAAATTGAAAGCAGTCTTGTAAATATGAAGATGTGCTTGTGCGTGTATAATATGTGCATGTAGAAGCTCTTTAAGTTGAATATTAATATGATACTCCACATTTTGGCCATATGCCAACTGCTTCTTCCAGTGTAAAAAGTGTATATTGTTTCTGTGTGTCTCTCTACAGAACTAGTGCTTAGTTCAGCGGCTGTCATTACTGATAGTGCTAGGGAGCTGTGTTTGTGTTTACATGGTACTCATACTTGCCTTGAATGCAGATGAGGAGGAAGTCACCAGTGGCTGTTTGCAACTAGAAAGAGAAAATCTGCACCTGCACACATTCTGGTTTGCTGTTGTGCCCTGGATTTTCACCTTTTGCCTCATTTTAACACACCCTAGAAACCTAATAAGGTGTTAAAATACCCAACACTAGTTAGGCAAACACTCTAGAAGATGCAAGTGAGGGGCTAACAGGGAGCTTCAGTCAAAACTTGCGTGTTTTCCTCCTCTGTGACATGTGGGGTTGCTTCACTCTGTATCCATGAACCACTAAAACAGAAGAATTACTGGGACTGTCTGAAGCTTTCTGATTAATAAAGCAGATACAAATTTTCTTGTCTTTTGCAGTTATGTATTTTAAGTTCAGTGTGTGTGTGTGTGTTTTTTTTTTTTTTTTGTCTTTTTTGGTGTTTAATGGAAACAAAACTATTGAAAACACTGCACCCTGGGCCGCAGCTTAAAGTGAGATGTGGCTTGCATGGAGCTGGCTCGGGCAGCATGCTAAACCACAGTTGCAGAGGCTGGAGTGTGCCAGTAAATGCAGTGCAGTGCAGGCCAGCAGCAGCACGCTGTGCAGGTTTGCACTGTCTGTGATGCATAGACTGTGATTTAGCAGGGTACCACAGCACTGTTATGCAACACTAACTGACTTATTTTAGTCCAAATGACTGTGTATGAATTGATTAACTCTGCGGCCTGCCTGTTTATAATTGTGCTGGAAGTGCATTGGACTATGCACTGGACACGAGCCAAAATCAATGACTGGAAATGGTTTACATGTATAAGTTTGCGACGCTGTTGTTGTGGATTTTGTGTCCTCATCAAGCCACTCCACTTGCAGAACTGTACATTTAGAAAGTACTTGTCATTTCTGACAAATAATTCTGGTTGCTGAGGCACACCTGAGCTTTCCACCGAGGGGGGAATTAGGCTGCCCTCCAAGCTGCAGGGGACAACATAGTCAGCCAGGCTTCTCCAGAAACATGGCAGAGAAAAACCCCCCGAGGGTTTCTGTGAGGATAATAAGCCCTTCCTCTGTTGCCCCCCCCCCACTGCGCTGATCCTCATGTCGACTCATACTGAAGCTTTCCCCTCTGTCCCCAGCACTGCAGCCCGTGGTGTTACCTTGTTAAATTGCTTACCTGGCAAGATCCTGTTCTTATTTATCTGCCTCCATCCTTGCAAACTTAAAAGAGTTAATTACAAAAATGTACAGTTCATCTTGTGCACTAGGCACACAATTAATGTCTGGTGACCGCACAGCAGATATTTGGTCAACGTGAGCGGATATTAATCAAGCTTTCACCTTGACTCTGGCCTTTCAGGATGGCTGGCTGTGTTTTCCTTTTCACTGCTGCTCTCTCAGCTAAGGTTCCTCCTTCTTAGGAGCACTCCTGTGCTCCTCTGTCACTGATATTAGTCTGTGGGAAATCCTTGGTCTGTTGCATTCCATTATGGCTGCCCCTATTCATCTGTGCAATCAAATTAGTTGATGTACTTTACCCTGATTGCTGCAGAGGTGTATTTGTTGGCCAAGCAGCTGTTGATCGATTGATAGATCAGTTTGACTGATGAAAATCAACTCCAAGGGATGTGTAGAGCATCTTATGATAGATTTGATGGCATTCTCTGGGGGGCCTTTTAAATAGCCTGTGGTCAATGCTGCTGCTGCAGTGAAGCTCGTGTTTCTCGTGTTTGCTCAGCATGGTCCTGACCCTTTCAAAACCACCTAATCAAACAACTGTTCCTCTTCCAACATCACCTTGCCGCAACCTGTCCAGACAGCCTCGTCAAAATGAAGAACAAACCAACATGTCATTCCCAAAGTATTTCATTCTTAAAATGCAATTTCAGCAGCACAATGAGTTCCTTTTGTGGGTTTCAAGCTCCCTGAGAGCTATCTATTTCATTGTTGCTAACATTGTTTTCATTTTTTTTCCTGTCAGGTTGATATCTGATCTGAGCATTTAGTTAATGTGTCTGTGTTTTAGCAACAGATAAAATGTTGTTGTTGCATGGGCACATAGGCTAAGATTTTCTCTCCGTACACTTACATTATTTCTGAGTTTGTGATTAATTAAAATATGCTTTACTTCATCGTGGTAAGGGTGGTCTAATCAGGATTCTTTCTCTGCCGTCCTCTGTCATTTGGCTTGTTTTCAACCTGTGTAATCAGGCAGAGGATGTGAGAGGACAGCACAGTGGATGACTTCCAAACATCACAGGCATCTGTCATATTGACACCTCTGCTCGGAGAATCTGTCGGGCAACTGTCGACTGACCTTACTGCTCATACACAGTTGTACACGAAGACCTAACCGCTCTCACCCTGGCCCTGTCCTCATCCCAAACCCACACATCCATACTACTTACACATAGCCATGCTCATGAATACAATCTCATTCACTTTTTGCTGTTTGGAATACAGTAATAAAGATAAAAAAAACTAGACCTACGAGCAGGTATAACAGTGCCCAAGCACTCCCGTCACAATATGGACCTGGAGGCTCACCGACACAAGACAATCAGGAAACCAAGAAGCTAGTTAGGTTATGCTGCTCCTTTCACTTGACATGACTAAAGTAGTTTGATCCAATCAAGTGGCCAACATTATCACCCTTTGAGCCCTAAGTGCTAACTAGCAGGGCTAAAATTTTAACATTGATTAGTTTGTTTACTGTAGGAACAATAGCGCCATGTGATTGGTATTCCAATAAAGATTTGTATGTGTCATGCATGCTTGTTGTCTCTAAGCATTATGCTTTTCAGGAATATTATAGACGGCCTCCATTTTATTTCCACTGTAAGTAGCCATGGGCCACAGGAGTAAATGACTGGCATTGGGCAAGTGACCAATACTCACTGATGGACACACACAGTAGGGGACGTACGATATGCTCACCTGGTAGAGCGCGTACGATGTATCAAGGCTTACTTACTGCAGTGGCTTGGGTTTGAATCTGGCCTGGGCCCTTTGCTGCATGTCATCCCCTATTTCTCTCCCCTACCTTCCCTGTCACTCTCTACTGTGACTATCATAAAATAAAGCTGAAAGGCAGAAGAATAATTTTTTTTAAATAAATTATATATAATAAAATTAAATCTATTCAGGAATCAAAAAAACTATAAAATTGTAAAAAAAAAAAAAGAATGATACTTAAATGAATCGATTTTTTCCCCATCCCTAACATACATGCACACAGCATGTGTGTGTGACCACTGGATGCCCCCAGCCTCGAGCAGCCAGCGGTGCACGCTACACACTGAAACATCTCATCCCCGGCAACAGCCTGTGCGCAATCAAAATACCGAGATCTAATTGATGTCTGCTGACCCACTCTTGTTTATCCCCGTTCAAACTTTCCTAAAGCTCCACAACTCCGCTGCTACTGGCACTGATGTGGCATTGATTCAGTGGAGCAGTCAAAATGAATCTGAACATGCTAGATTCATGAGATGTGTGAGCAGCACTGCGGGCTTACTCTGATTTGTTTCGCTTGTGTGTGCCTGTGATCCCAGAATGAAATAATAGCAGGCTTGGGAGAGTTTGGCTGGCCCCCTGGCTGAGCCCCATCCCCCTTCTTCTGGCACGTGGAGAGGCTGAATTATAGACGGCAAACACACAAACTATTCACTCAGCCCTCCTCCTTGCATCAACACTGTTAATTATACTGCTGCTACTCTCGCATCCCTTCTATTTTAATCCTCAACTGATGGAGACTGCTGCATCCCAACACAAACACTTACGCACACACAGGCATATTTACCTTTTTGTTAGGCGAATAGAGGAAACGGAGTGCCCCTATAAACACCTCTCTGCCCCAGCACACACTGGTCTGTTTAACAAGGCACACTGCTGGGAAATGCTCCCATTGCATTGTAGTTAATCTAAGTGGCCTGGTTGTTAAGTTCAGAAAGGCAAAATTGTGTCAAACACAAATAATGGCTGCATTTTTACTACAATGTAACAAGTGGAAATATTCTAATATAATAGCAATAAAACCTGCAGTTAAATTCAAATGCATGACTGCCAAGGTGGGAGTCACCTTACAGCCTCTCAAAGGGGCTGTCAGTAGAAGCAGTAGCTGAAAGACACTTTGCGAGAGCTAGGGGTTAGTTTTGAAATCCAAAGCTTTCTCTCTCAGATGTCACAGGGAAACATTCCCATATAAATCACAAATCCTTTTCGCCTGGAGGAAACGGTGCAGTAGTAGGTTTCTGGGAAAAGTTACGCTGTTTGGCAGTGTGCCTGTGTTGAAATGGTTGGGAGTGTGAAATGGTTGTCAGTGTGTTTTCTGCGTGGGGCAGGTTTGAGGTGGGATTGTCATCTTAAGTTTCTCGAGATGTTTTTTGAAGCTTCTGTGTTTAGTTATGCCATCTGATATCAAAGTATGTTTGCCCTTTCAGTGAACCTCAGCAGGCTGATTTTCTTGACGTGTGGAAATTCCGGGTGGCCAAGGGCACTGATTATTCTGTATTCAGAAACAAAGTAGCAAGCCAAATTCAGATATCAGATACCGGAGAAATACGTAAACACAAACTGAAGAATTAGCTTGTTTATTTGTGTTCTATATCTGTATCTTCCTCAAAGCATGTGTACCTGGGCTGCAGTTGTCCAGGAAATTTGTTCAATCAAACAATCAAATTCAATCAAATGTTTGGCAAATAATTACTTAGAATATGATATGGGGGCTTTCCAGGTTTTGGGTGGTTATACACCGTAGCAATAGCCCATGTGCCAATTATTACAATGTGAGTGTGCTTCTCAAGCACTGGCAGGTGAGAGTCTTGTTGGAGTGCCAGTTGACAGGGTGGACTTGGGTTTTATTGTCAGCTTTTGGCACGATGCCACCACTCGTGGTAAAGTTAACTACAATTCACTTTATGGTGCTCCGTCAGTCTAGTGCCACTTACACACACAAAACCCATGTTTGTTGCTGACCAATGAACCCGCTAATAATCAACAGGTGTTTGACCCATTTATACCAGACTGCTTTAACAGGTAAATCCCTGATTACAAGCGATCACACAAGACCTGTGTCTGTAACTACATTTCATCACACACACCTACACTACTGCTACCACTACACATTACTGCTATACTGCTTTACTACTAAACTCATGAAGTGTACCAGAACTTATTAAAATAGAGTATTTGTTAGGCAGAGGTGTCAACTTTCAGTTCATTAAATGTGGGTACTGCAAAGTTTACAATACATATAAGATACGACAGACAGCGCATATAGTGATTTAACTTTTTAGGATATAATTTCTTTCTTCGTCACCTTATTAAAATATTTAGTTAGTAGTTTATGCATGGGAGGGCAACAAATCACAGCCAGTATCTTAGGCAGCAAGAATATAATCCCTCACTGGCTTCCCACCTGCAAACTGCCCGGCTGGGTAAAATTTGGCACCCAACAAAGTGGGAAACGCCGCTGCAGCGTTAAACCCAAGGCTCTGCAGTGGTGGTGATTGAAAGTTTTTGAAAATTTTATTTAAACATGACCTTGTTTATTTGCATGCACTGTACATTCTTTTGTTCATTTACATAAAGGGAGATTAGGGAGACAAATTGGGCCTACCCTTTTGTTCTAGGCAGCCCTGATTGGACTCTACCCTGAGACCATAACTTGCATTTCAATCGTGATTTCCAGGAAAAGGTAATCATAGTTTTAGACAGGTATTGCAGAAATAGCAGCTCTACGAGCTGGCGGGGGACAGAAAAGTACTGTCTTTGATGTTTGTAGAAACAAAAAGCAATTTGGTTTGTCTTGTTCAAAAATAACTGTTGTCCCATGAGTTCCCAGAGTTTATTCTAAGTCTAAATCGACTGCTTTGTGTTGTTTTAGTTTCTGTAGAATTTAGTGTTTTATGTTCAGGGTTTTGCTTTGTCATGTATGCGATGTGTGTGTGTGAGAGCCTTTGTCTTTGCGTGTACCTGTCCATGTGCATCAGGAGCTCACTGTCTCTCTAATGGAGTCCGAGGATTGGAGGCGGGCAGAGGGGGCAGGGAGAGGGAAAGTGCAGCCTACAGCAGACTTCCACTTTTAAATCTCAGCTCCCAACTGCTGCAGTTCAGCAGCCAGGCAGTCACCTCATTAGAATTTTTTACATTCCTCTTTATAACGCACGACTTTTAAAAGCTGACAAGCTTAAATCTCAGACTTCTCAATAAAGACAAGTCGGCTATAACCCCACGTCAAATATGAGACACTAAACCAACTCTGGCTCGGTCTCTGTAGATTAATGTATTTATGGATCATAAAATTTCAGACTGTTGGTGATTTTACATACATTAAATCAATTGAATACAAATTTGTTTAAGACTGTGGACTTTTTCCTCTTTTTGTTTTGACGGGGCAGCTAATAGATTAGAGTATAAGAAGTAGTAACCCTTCTTTACTCTGGACAAGCAGACCACCTAAGCTGTTAGCAGTGCAATTAGATTTTCTTGAGAGGTAAATGGCCCTCCAGGAGTTGGACAAAGGCATTCATTGTCAAACTCCTGGCCCACTCAGATAATGACATTGGAAATAGGAATGGGTTTACCATTGCTAACTATAAACTATGTCAAGTGTTTCAAGGGTCTATTTATCCTGCTGTCTCTCCCACATAAAATGTGAAACCCTGGTGGAGTACTTTCTGGATAAGAAGAGAGGCAGGATCGAGGACACCCTGCTGGAGATAATGGCAATGAATATATTCTGGCCCTCCTCCAGATCTGTCTTCTTGTGTAAGGCTGTGAGTGAAATTCACTTTGCCAGTGGTTAGCTATACCCATTACTCACTGAACTGTGGTGCAGCGATAGCGAGGGGCCCAGAGTTAGGGCAGAGCAGCAGCACATCACAGAACAATGGTGATGATGAATGTTGATACACTGCCGTTTTTGAAGTGTTCCAACTACACGTGGTGTTTGCATCGCATGTGTAGTCAGCTGAACAATTTGTCGGTTCAGTTCTCATGTTATTGTGGTATTCCACTCTCACCCAGAGCTGGTATTTCATAGATCAAAGCTGACTGAAAAGACACAAGACAAGCCTGTAAAGTCATGGCAGTCTTTAAAGTGTTTATAACAGACTATCACTTGGACAGTCAGTGATGATCTTCATTCAAAGAATTTGCCTGAACATGCCCCTCTCCCCCCCTCCCTCACACAGACGTTCATCACTTCCTCCACTGAAATTGGTGGAATTCCAGGATCTCGGCTCACGGTTGGATGACGCTAGTATTGCTTGTCTGCCAGCAGGCCTGCCTGTTTTTCTCTGAAGGTGTCAGGTTCTCAGGTTTGCTCAATCAGCCGGGCAGGTTTGTGCCTGGTTCTCAGCCAGATGGAGCAGACAGAAAAAGAGTAAAAAAGAGCAACGCAGATGGAGACAGGGGGAGTGGTGGAGATGCTTTGTTACTTCCTGTGCATCTGTTGTGCCTATGGGCAGCCGTGGTTAGGCTACACCTCAGTGGATGTGTTGAAACCACAGTTTACCCCTCACTCCTCAAAACTCCCTCCTTGACAGGAAATTATGTTGTGTAGGAGTCAGTGGAATCATTGTTACTGCAGATTTTTTCTCCTCTGAAGCCTAAATTCTCTCTCTGACCGGTGCACAACTTTGTGGGAAAGCTTGCTCACTATGGAAGAGTTGGAGGTTTAACTCCAGTCTTTAGTTGTTGTGGCAGTGAATCAGTGGATTACAGAACAGCAAAATGATCCTGATATGATTCTCATACAAACACGCTTAACACAGATAATTTTCTTCTTTTTGTTGAAAGCCTTCTCGCTATTTTTCTGTCGAGGTGAGATATTTTTTGCCTTCCTGTGCTCATGAATGTATCCTTCTGGTTGTTTGATGCTTCTGTTTCCCTTATATTCCAAATTCTGGTTCTGTGTTTGCTTCATCTTTATCTCTCTAGTTCCCCTTGCATCTCATTAATTTGGTTTTCCTGGCAGGCCTCATATACACAGCCATAGTGAGGCTCCCATGCCAGGCAGTTTTCAAAGACTTAACTATGTTGGAATGGGGCCCCAGTCTTGCCCAAGCCAGGACAGAGGGACCTTTGTCCCTGCTGCCCAACAGCCCAGTCAGCCCTTAGAGCATGGAAAGATTAGAAGACAGGGAGAGCCAATGGGCTAAATGGTAGGGTGCCTGTTTGAAAGCCAATGGTGTCAGCCAAACAGCCCCTTAGCCCCATTGAAGCACGCAGTAATTACAAGCTTGTAGGGCAATCCTTCGGCTCCTTTGTCGCGGCTTTGGAAACACTTGCCCAGTCTACTGGGTAACGTCATTCCCCCTCTGTTTGGAGACTCAAGACGAAGAGTCTATCAGCTTCTGCATGTCCTTTCTCTCTGGGACACCAGCTAGCCAAGCCAGCTCAGCCACAGGGTTTGCCCTCCAGTAGGCCCTGGCTTTGAGAATGTCTAGCACCCCATGCTGTGTCCTGATGATGACTCAGGTCTTGTTCTTTTAGTTGCTCTGATTTTTGTGCATCACATTTGAAAGACTCTAGACCCTAGGTTCATGTTTCTGATTCATCACACTCTACAGTATTCATCTGTTCTGCTGAATGACTGCTGTCTGTCTTCCACCTTTTAATTCCATGTAATATGTGTGTGTGTGTTTTGTCACAAGATCCTTTAAGGCCTGCTGTCTGAGTCACCTGTAACACATGCAGGCTGAGTATTTATAGGGGCATGTTACTCTATCAGTGCGCAGTCCTCTGTGTCTAGACTCGTCCCTACAACCAGAACAACTAATTGTAGCACCTCAGAGGTGTGCCATGGTATCACCAGCCCTTCGTCTGCATCTGTACCACCGCTTTGCTCATCTCTCGACGGGCCTGACGGACCAGCTGGGAGGTCAGAGCCCCAATTACAGGAAGTTAACCTCATTTAGTCAACAGGCTCAAGCTGTCTGGACATGTCCCACAGTCCTGTGAGGACTCTGTTTAATTCTGCAGGTGATAGATAGAGGATGGCAGGGTGTTATGTTGTGGGTCTTTTGTTTTTTCTTAGTTTCCTCCTAGCTTCTCTCTGACCGTCTCTTGCGCTTTCAACCTGTCTCTCTCTGTCACACAAATGTACACAAGACACACTCTGTCAGTCTCCATGCCACACTCTTCATTTTAATCTGAAAAGACCATGAAGGCAGTCGCCTGTCTGCACGTGCGTCAGCGGGGAGATTAGAGGCCTGTTTTCTGGGACGTGTGTGTGTGTGTGTGTGTGTGTGTGTGTTGAGTGTGTTACTTCTATTCTTCTGTCTGTCTCTGTGGACACTTGGCAGCATGAGGGAATGAGGCCCAACACTCTGGGACTGGACCTGCAGTTTAACTTACATTCCCTGACTATTTTCACTCTTATTCATGTCAGAGAAATTAGGGTGTTAGTAGGACATGAATGAGTTTTTTTAATTACTTAATGAGTTTTCATTCATCTGCTCTACTCCCATGCCCCAAAGAATAGGTGCCCATTCATTAGAGGAGTGCATCGTTGGGAGCCTTCCTCATGTGACAGATGAAAGATCACAGTGGCGATATTTTATTTCATCTTATTTTAATTTCTCCTGGCTGAAGATTTCATATCATGTAACCATGAAGCTGTTATATCCTGGATGTGAATCTGAAAATTGCCCTGTCCATTTCATTTGATGTTATTATGCACAGAATTTTGCTCTTATTGGCTTATTATCAGTCTTATTATCTGTTAGGATTATAGGCTTCATATGAAACGCTCTATAATGAATTTCTTGTTTGAAGACCCTGTTCACTACTGATTTATGTTTGTGTTTCCAAAAAGTTGCAATGTGGAGGAGCATAATTTTACTGCAAACCAAATAACAGTTCGACACACGGTTGGGCTACAACAGGAATTATGCCTATTAGTCTTAGATCTTAGATCCTATGCTGCTTGCTTTTGCTCGATATTGGACTAACACAAGGGGTCTCTGCTGCAGCACAGGTTCAGAGGTTTGTTGTCAGAAAACACTCTTCTGTGTTTTGAAGATGCTTTGCCTCAGGCACTCTGAAAACTGAATCATCTCCAGAGCCTTGAGATTTTACACTTGCACTCTTTTCCTGACTTAAATTGATGTTGATGTTATCAAACAAACTGCATTGTCTAGAGAACATTTGACCCATCTCTCAGTTGACTGTGCCACTGTGCTAATGTTGTTGGCCACATGGTATTATGCACTCCTTTTCATTTCTTTGACTTAGAAACATCTATGTTTTCTATTACTTTTATTGTCAAAGCAAAGGTTAGAGTCTTCTCTCTAATTAGCAGGTGTATATATGTCTTAGTAAGCATAAAGTTGGCCCCAATGTTGGGATGCAGTGTGTGAAGGTGCCTGCGCTGTAGGCCTGTGACAGTGTACTGATTGCTAGTGGCTAATGTGATCACAGCCACAGCCAGGCAGGGCTGACTGAGAGTGGAGCCTTAATCCCCCCAGTGTCTTACTGCCAAATTGGACCGATTTGTCAGGCAGAGGATCATCACCCACTTCTCAGATGACTTTGAAAGGGCCCCGTTTCTTTTTGATGTGCAGCTTGGGATATTTGATTGAAAAAACTGCAACTCGGCATTACAATTCACTAATGTTGGCTCCTAAATGGGCACGGCAAGAGAAGTCAGACAAGTCACAAGCCAAGAGTCAGTGACAAAGGGAGGTTTATGGGTATGCCAGCTGAAGAGAATTAAGTTTATTCATAGATCCAGATGATTTTTCTCTCACTTAGCCTATATGTAATCTTGGTTATGACATAAGTGAACAGGTTTATTAAATTGCCAACTAAGTCATCTTTACCGTTCTCTTTGGATTAATTAACTGATTAGGGCAAAGGCATCATTTTGCTCAGACCTTCAAGAAATAAAATGACACACATTGTTGAACTCATTTTGAATTTGGCTGAGCTTTCATGTCCCCCCTCGATGCTTATTCTGAAATTGGTTTGAAAAGTAGGCCCCCTTATCTGAAATTGAACATGCCAGTGACTTTTCACTGGCTCGTAAAAAAGGCGTCAAAGGAAGAAAAAATAAAAAATAAAATAAAATAAAATATATATATATATCAATCAAAAGGAAAAATAATTATTTGTCTTTATATATCCACATTTATTTATTCTTTTATTTATTTGTCTTTATATTTCCACATTTATTGTCTTATTCTTTCCCAGACTTATTCTTTTTTATGGCACTCCTATGACTCCATACAGATGTGGTGTCAATGAGCAATGAAGAATTTTCAGAGTATTAAAAAAGTGGATATTTGCTTGCTTAGTTTAATTTAATTTAAGACCTGCTACCCCGCCTGGGTTCTCTTATTTCCAGTATATGTAAGGGAAAGTTGTGTGAGTCAGGAAACAGATGTGTTTGTGATCATCTGCTCTCCAGACCCTTGCTATATGTACTAACTAATTTTTCTTTTCTTTTCAGGATTGTATGTTTGGAGTAAGAAAATGCCAAGAGGCAGTGTTGACACAGTATGCAGGCTTGAGTGCTGAAGAGGTGGGCTTGCCCCTTCCCTTTGTCTGCCTCTTCACTTGTCGATCCAGACAGTCAACCTGCTCATGAAGTCTGGGAGCAGCATCCCATCCCGGAGGCAGCCATGTCTCCCTGCTAAGTGCCTTTAGCCTTTGGCACTGGTGTCATGACCAGCCTGAAGCACCCACCAATGGAGCGCAGTGTTGGGGGTTCCATCCCTGCCACTGATGAGTTTTACACCCGCCACCTCCGTATGGTCAATGGAGGGGCAGTGCCAACCCGCACAGACAGTATCCATGCCACTGTGAGCACAGGAGTGCCTAAAATGGGTGTACGGGCTCGGGTGGCTGACTGGCCCCCAAGGAAAGACATTACAGGGGTTGTGTGGCACACAGCTATGGAGCCTGAGAACTCTGGTGTGCCCTCTGCTGGAAAAAGTCACATTAAGTTAGGCTCTATAATGAGCCCTCAGGACTCATCAATGCTGCGTAACATTCACAATACTTTGAAGACTCGAACCCAGGCCCAGGCTAACAACTACAGCCCTGACACCCGTTACCTAGCCCCAGGAGACTACCGAGGTCCTGCACATAGAAACCCACGACAGAGACGCATCCGTCAGCGCAGCAACAGTGACATGACTATCAGTGAGATGGAAGGCAGTGGAGACAGTGGAGAGGACTGGGGTCCAACATTGGGAGCCAAATGGTCCCCTCTTCATCGTGAATACGGGAGCACCTCCTCAATAGATCAGCATGGAGCATCTGGAGAGAGCTTCTTTGAAATGCTTAAGGGCTATCAAGGGGACAAATTTGACCAGCGTAGTCCTGCTCCAGAGAAACTGGAGGACATGCTGAATGTTGGGCCCAAGCAGGCCAACATTGATCTTCAGGAGGATACTATAGCTAAAGCTAAGGACAGAGATAAGCCCCCAAAGAGACGAACTAAATCCGAGACAGGGAGTGAGTCTATATTCCGTATACTTCGCAACGTGCGGGGTGACTCGGACTCCCCCAGAGCGGGGTCTGACGTAGAAGACAGCCGGACAGAGGACATGGGCCCCCCTCTCAAGCCCTGGGTGTGTCAGAAAGGCTTTGCCCACTATGATGTTCAAAGCATGCTGTTTGACCTCAATGAAGTTACTCAGTTACGGCAGATTGCAGGCAAGCGGAAAAACACCACCACAGGGGCATCTGCTGCTGCTGTAGCCTCGGCTACCTCCACCCTCTCGTCCACACACAGCCTGCCTTACAGCTCCCCAAGTGGCAGCCAGGAAGAGCTCAATTCGAGGGACAGTCCTGGTCTGGACGCAGGGGATGAACAGAGCAATGAAATGCTGCTAAGTTGCCCCTGCTTCCGCAATGAGATAGGTGCTGATGGCAATGGGAGGCGCAGATTGGGAGCGGGTGGGGCAGTGTATCATGGGCTTTTGGGTGGTGGAGCAGGTAACAGTGGCTCAGGGACCCTGAGTGGGGAAGGAAACTTGTATGAAACATCTGTGAGCACGCACTGCACAAATGCTGGAGTAGCAGTGCTAGAGGGACCAAAGGAAGGCGCCAGCACGCTCAGTGAAAAGGGCAAACAATACATTGTGGAACACGTGGACCTGGGGGCCTACTACTATAGGAAGTTCTTCTACCTTAGGGGTAAGATTAATTTAAGTGATTTCATTACATATACTTATTAGCATATTGTTTAAAGCAGTTTGATGTTCCCCAACAGATGTTTTTTAATTGTCCTTCTCTGCCACTTCCTCCACCTCAGAGCACTGGAACTACTTTGGGATAGACGAGGCGCTGGGTCCAGTGGCAGTGAGCTTGCGCAGGGAGAAACTGGAGGAGGACAAGGAGCACGGCCAGCAGTATAACTACCGCCTCATCTTCAGAACCAGCGAGGTCAGCCATAGTGTCTTATCCTTCCTACACTCTAACCTCAACCTCAGCACCACCAAATCCTTCCTGAATCTGCCCACAGCATTGAATAATGAAGTCCATTATTATTTTGCACTCACAAATTTGGGAATGTTAAGGAAATTATTTTGGTTGACTGTGAGAAAAGACATTCATTTTGTTTTGCTATTAACACATC
This sequence comes from Maccullochella peelii, assembly GCA_002120245.1. NCBI lineage: Eukaryota > Metazoa > Chordata > Actinopteri > Centrarchiformes > Percichthyidae > Maccullochella > Maccullochella peelii. Next base: position 66,092 of record LKNJ01002159.1, on the reverse strand, counting down.
TTTGTTTTAACAGACAGACCTGCTTGCTTGGATCTTAGATCCTGTTTATCTGTATAGAAGGTGTTTTGTAGTTCAATTACTATTATGCCTGCTTCCTATACTAGGAAGACCAGCTCGAGGTAAAACCAGTCTCAGTCCTTGTTTCTTGTTATGCAACCAGCCCTCGGGCCATTCAGCTGTCTCCCAATATCAGCAATGTGTGAAGAAACTTCAGGAAGTGCACTCATCTTCCAGCCTCCAAGGCCTGTCAGTGCCCAACAACCTCAAACCACTATGTGGAGAGCTTAACTTCTGTGTTTCAGTAAAAATAGACTGTCATATTTAGTTGCAATGTTGGCTCCCTGTCTTCTGTGTTTGGTTTGAGATTTTAGGTTTTAAATTTTGGGTTATGGGATTTATTGTATGGGCATACATTCGCAGATAGAGGGTAAAGGCACCTGCCTGAGGCTGTTTGTTGTGGATTGAAGTAGGACAGGTGCATGTGATTAAACCCCCGCACTTAAGACTGAAGTACCACAGGACCCCCGCCCCATATCCAACCTTCCAAACATGAGGAACACAGATCCATTGTAAACACAGGCCCTGCACAGCCTCAAGCTTGTAGGAGAGAAAGTCTCGGTCCGTTCCAGCTGCTTATGATAGCCGAGTGATTGAGTTCACTCCCAGAGCCCAGCACAATGCAGACTTTGTGTACACAGAATGCTTGGACAAGCCCTCCCACCTCTTCTTCCTCAGTTCCACTTTGTATTTACCCAGGGCCTTGATTTGTAATTGTCTTGTTGTTTTATTTCAGCTTCTTTAGTGTTACAATAAGAGGATAATGTTGCTTTAAAAACGCAGTGACTTCGCAATATACGTTCCATCTCCAAGAGAAAGTTCAAAGCACATCAAGGATTCCTGAGATGCATTCTTTCTCTTCTCACACTCCTCTCTGTGATCTCTGTTCATTCAGCTGACAACTCTTCGAGGTTCCATCCTGGAAGATGTAGTGCCTTCCACCTCGAAGCATGGCACCACCCGAGGGCTGCCCATCAAAGAGGTACTGGAGTATCTGCTCCCTGAGCTAGATCTGTCCTGCCTCAGACTGGCCCTCAACACACCCAAAGTCACTGAGCAGCTGATGAAACTGGATGAACAAGGGGTAGGAGGCATTATAAAGTGTTATTTTACAGAATCTGAACTTTTTGCGGCTTTGTACAATTGCTTGCCTGAATTTGTACAGAAAGGGAATTTGTGTTTTGTGAGTTTCTATGTAGTACTCAGTCCTGACATGAGCTGTTAGAAATATTGTGTCTGCTTCTGTGCTGTTCCCCAGCTGAGTTTTCAGGTGAAGGTGGGCGTGATGTATTGCCGAGCGGGCCAGAGCACTGAGGAGGAGATGTACAACAACGAGACGGCTGGTTCCGCCCTGGAAGAGTTCCTCCAACTGTTGGGGGAGAAGGTTCGCCTCAAGGGCTTCACCAAGTACAGAGCCCAGCTGGACACCAAAAGTAACAACTCCCAAACACACTTCTAGATCACTCACACCCACACACACACACACACACAATTTGTGCTTTTATTCATTAGTGGCCCAGGTTGTGATGCACCTTTTAAAGCAACCAATTATTGTAGTTGACTTGATGCCTGGTCACATATAAGACTGTAGATGTAATGTGTCTATTGCTGCCTAGGTCATGGCCTCAACTTTTTATTACTAGCAGTGCTGTTATAAGTTAGTTTCACTTTTGTTTTAGCAGTCAAAGAACTCTTAAATGCAGTACCTAGATAGCATTTTGGGTTTCCCCTCCTTTGTATTGCACTATACTTTTTAGTGCTTGTACTTTTCTCCTTTATCTAATCATCTAATTTTCTCCCACCAGCTTTCACGTTCACTTTACTTATCTTTTCATCTCCCCTCTCTAAGTATCATTTTCTCTCTGGCGTGTCCACTACAGTAATCTCTCAGTTGTACTAATAAGTGCATAGATGTACTGTGTTGGCATCTGGCTTGACTAAAACAAACAAAGATTTGGTGATTGAATGAAAACGCTTATTATTTCTGGTTTATGGCCTTGTAGTCCACAAAGCATTATTAATTAATGAATTAAAGTCTAATTATTTAAACATTTAGACACTGTCCATTGTTCTGGAAACTGTAATGTCACACAAAAATGCAAAGGGCTCCACTTACAGGATGACACTTGAGTTGATTGAGCGTTGGTTTTGACAGTCATCTTATCCAGGCTGACACTGATTCGCAGTTCACTATTGTCTAGTTGTTTGGGCTATGGTGAAACTGCATCCTCTCTTGCACAGAAAACACTGAGCATACACAGAATACACATGTGAGAGAGATGGATGGCAGTAATTGTACAATGGGTCTCAACACTGTATTGCTGTTTTTCCTGCAGCGGATTCCACGGGCACTCACTCCCTATACACAACATACAAGGACTATGAGATCATGTTCCATGTGTCGACTCTGCTGCCCTACACACCCAACAACAAACAACAGGTAAAGATGGGGAGCCCAGCCTTTGTGGAATACCATTAGTTGTGCATCAGGAAACTGCTTTGTTTGGAAACAGTTGTACTAAAGAAAACCTTAAAGGAAGGGTGTATCATTTAGAGGATGCATGATATGACTTGTATCAGGTATCAGATTTGATTCCCATCCAACTTTCATTCTAAAGAAATTAGTATTGTTTCCAAGTACTATGCTTGTCACTAAATGGTATGCATCATATGCTTGGTATGACTTTGCTTTCAGATTCCCATACTTCTCTAATTAAGACTTTGTTGTTTTCCAATGACTAGTTGCTGAGGAAACGCCACATAGGGAACGACATAGTGACCATCGTGTTCCAGGAGCCGGGTGCTCACCCCTTCACCCCCAAGGCCGTTCGCTCTCACTTTCAACATGTCTTCATCATTGTACGGGTGCACAATCCCTGCTCTGACAGCACATGCTACAGGTGGGTCTTTGTATTTGACGAGAAGCGATAACACAGCAGAATGATAGCTTAACTAGCCATTGAGCTTGGAGGTGTACAGTAAATGTGTGAGGACCACAATGGAAACATGTACAAGTGCTATGTGGTTTGTGTTTGTCGAAGGAAGGAAGGAAGGAAGGAAGGAAGGAAGGAAGGAAAGAAGAAGAAAAAAAAAGCTCTTTTGATGTATGTGGCATGTGTGCTGAACAAAACCGCTTCCTGGATAAGTACAAGTTTTGAAAACTCTGACAACCTACCAGAAGCCTTGAAAAGGTTTCCAGTTTACCCTCACAGATAATTATAAGTATGGAACTGCAACTGACACTGAGGTTAAGGTTAGCCCACCAGCTATGAATATATATGCCCGTATCTAGAGACTAAGGAGACTCATTACAATTTGAAGTAGGCCAGACCAAACCCAGTAGCAATGTTGAATAAAAATCTGGTTTTAACTTCCCATCTCAGTGCAGAACTCGACCCTTTTTATGAGACCCTTAAAAGCTCCACACCACTTTCAGTGCTACCAGCAGTGTTGTTTTTATGCAGGTAGCTACAGTAGCATTAAGAAAAAAGCATTGACTGGAAGGCATGGGTCAAACATAAAAGCCTGTTGCGTGACCGTCCTGTCTTTCTGGATTGTGTGATGTTCACATCTTCTGTATGTCTGAGTGAGTATACATTTGTTTGATTATAGTTAAATAGAATAGATTAGCCATGCAGTGGCTGTCGAACTGACTTCTCCTGATCTTCTCCTCTGCTGGCTGATTCTTGGCCTCGTGATGATCAGACTGCAACTCTGTGGCGTTCACACTTATGCATCGCTACCCCACCATGCACACACTTTCTGTGCTCTGCATACACAGATATTATACACACATAGTTAGTCCCTCTCACTCTCGTACTCCCGTTTCTCCTTTTACCTCTTTCTCATGCTCACTTGCACACAGTTACACACACACATGCGCACATTTTTCCCCATGCACACTAATTCACTCAAAGGCTCTTTCTTCACACACACTCATATAATACAAGCCTCCCCCTTTCTCCTCCTCCTCTCCCTGCATGCCACTTTGCCTTTGGGCAGCGTGAGCCGGAATGGTCTGAAGGAGTTAGCGCCATGCACATGAAGTGCTCTCTTCACCCGGACATACATGTGAGCAGGGAGGATTGTTGAGAGCAGAGTCCCCTCAGAGCTCACAGAGTCCATCTCAGGAGCGGACAGGTCAGGCCAGCCTTCTGTCTCTCAGCTCACACCAGCCTCAAATTTGGGCTAATTTATTTCGAGCCCTTCTTTTTTTCTCTCTGGCAAGTTCCTTTTTTCTGACCAGGTACTCCATCCCAGTCGACTAGTGGACACCTTCATTCAGCTTGCTTTTTGCCTGAAGGGGGCATCTTTTGGTGTATACTGTGGGAAAGGAGAAAGGGTGAATTGCTGGTTCTCCTGGTTTGCCTTATGGATGAAATGGAGAGGCGAGGGACACAGAATCCTTGAGGACAATCTACCTACCCCACCCAGAGACACACACATTCTTCTACTCACATTCTGTGGATCGAGGCACCATATGTTAAGACTTCACTCCAGTCCATGGATGCCTTTCCTTGATGGTTTGAAAAAAATTCTGGGTCTGGACAAGAGAACGCAGGCTACAAGGATTTGCTACACCGTACCGAGTGGTTTATCTGAAGTATTGGATTGTAGCTGCAGAACAGTAACGAGTTACTATCGACCCAGGATGCATTGATTGCAACAAAGATTCAGGATATTGTTCAGTAATACTCTTTACTGATTGTCACTTTTTGGTGAAACCAGGAGGTAAGTTATAGGGGTTTGTGTTGATGTTTGTAGGTCGTGGTGTGTTGGTTTTGTTAAAACCATGCAGAGTAGTTAATGCATATATTTAACTTTGCCACTAGTTGGATACCAAGATCTGTGGATTTCAGCTACTCACTAGTCACACATTTGCAAACATAAACACACACAAACACACAGATTCCCACCCGCACACATACTAGCTTGAAACTTGATTTCCCACAAAGAGATTATTGATTTTTGATTTTTGTCATCATTTCATGTGACTGTGTCTTTCTATCTTGCGGAAGGCCATGACAATAATGGGGTGTCTTTACTTCTCTAATCTCTATTAATAAAAAGTATGTCATGATTTGTCGAGTCATCCAGTTATTAATAGCCTGTTGTTGCCTGCTGCTGAGAATTGGATAATGCTCAGGTCATATTGAGCCAGACCGGAGCATTAGAGGAGTAAGTGGCCTGGGGCCAGCGGGGTGCTAATCTGCTGCTTTCAACCACTGCCTCAAAGTCACACGGGGCCAGCAAGGCAGATTGCATAACTAGACCTTTGTTTAGGAAAATGTAGGCTGTTTCTGCTTGCTAGCTCTAGCCGCAGCACTGCTTCTCCATACCATGATGTAGCAAAGAGTGGCAGGGTGTCAGCACTGGGAGCTGGCTTGTCAACTGTGATTGGATGTATAGTATTTATACGCCGGGTGTAGTTAGGCACAGTTTGCAACATTTCTGCTACAGGCATTGGCTGTGTTATCTGTTTAATGGACTGGATGGAGACTTGTCAGGACTGTCACTTCAGCTTTTCCAAGACCATGTCTCGGTTTTCTCGTTCTCATGGGCTTTTAGTGTATATGTTACTGACTGTATGTATATATGCACTTATAGCCTCCATAAATCCTTCATACTTTAGAGTACTTATTAAATTATGTAGCCAGAGTGGGTGTAAACATGCTGCCAACTGATTTGACAATCCAAGCACGTCTTCCAAAAATGGTAAATTAATCCCATTATGTTTGAAACACTTTGCTCTACATTGAGCCTGTTTTCTTATGAACAACAGGTATGAGACAGCATTACCTGTACCTGTTCACTAATTTATAGTAATGCAACTCAGCCATTGTATGCAAATGGAATAGGAGCAGTAGAGGGTAACGAGGAGAGCCTTGCCCGTAGGAATTCACCCTCCTTTATACTCACAAGTGAAACAGGTCAAAGGCAACATTGCCTTAGGGGAAACTATGTAAAGATGTCTCCACTATGCTTTTTTTTACAAGCCCATGTGCTGGTTGTCCTTGCAGCTTTTTTCCCCCATTTATAGGACATGGAAATAAGTTATGTTAGCTTCAGTTTTATGCACAATGTCTTGTTGTGTTTCATGCTATTGTTTTGCTATGTTTTATTGATTTTACTGTGATGTTTGTCTTCACATATCCATAGCCAATATTTGAATAAGTATATTTTTGCAACCATTTTTATATCTAATGTTTTTTGTACAGAATCAGACCAAACCATACTTTCAAAGTGCAATGCTGCAAAGGCCAATAAAAAGTGGTTTACAGGTATGGATTGTAATGTTTGTTTATTTACAGACTTTAGCAGCGACCTCAAACCCTTCCCCTCTTGTTTTTTCTCTCTGCAGTGTGGCTGTCACCCGTTCCCAGGACGTTCCCTCCTTTGGCCCACCAATCCCCAAGGGTGTGACCTTCCCCAAGTCTACTGTCTTCAGGGACTTCCTGTTGGGAAAAGTCATCAACGCTGAGAACGCAGCCCATAAGTCAGATAAGTTTGGTGCCATGGCAACACGCACGCGGCAGGAGTATCTGCGGGACTTGGCAGAGCGTCATGTGACCAGTACTCCAGTAGAACCCACTGGGAAGTTCCCCTTTATCTCTCTGGCACACAAACGACGGGAGAAGGTGCGTCCATACAGTGGGGCGGAGCTTCGGAGCCTGGGGGCCGTGACCTGGCAGGTTCACGCTGAAGATCAAGTAGCCGGTGCCGAACGCGAATGCCTTTTGGCCATTTCAAATGACTTCATCATCCTGTTGGATCAGGAGGCCAAAGCGGTCGTGTTTAACTGCGCCACGCGTGATGTGATTGGTTGGTCAACGGGGAGCCCCGCCTCCATGAAGATCTACTATGAGCGTGGTGAGAGTGTATCACTGCGCTCCATCAATAACAACACAGAAGACTTTGGAGAGGTTGTCAAAAGACTGGAGGTCAGTGGGGCACCACTATTGTCTATGACAGTACATCTCATTAGCACACACCATCTGCTGTTGCTATCAGAGGTTACACTGAGCCACACTCTGACAAACAGCTTGTAATGCACACCACAGTCCTTGTACCTCTGGCTCTCTGAATGCATACTACTGTTATCCTTATATTTACATTTTAGCTAGTTGTCAGGAAAGCTAATCCAATACAGACAATAATGACTAAAACTGTAGAATTAACATACATGTCTAAATCAAGCAACCAGTGTCAGTGAGTGCAAAGGTCAGGGCCTTTTGGGATATTCCTGTAGCCAGAACAGGTATGTAGGCAAAAAGAGATAAGTGACGTTTTTCAGTGGCATCAGTGACTTCCAGTCCCATGATGTGTGAGGGCATAATCCCCTCTGTCCACCTCCTTGACTACAGTAGTACGAAAAAATAAGTATTGTTGATGTTAATATAGCAACATAAGGGCGTAGCCTCAAATCATACAGTCACCAAAAACCCACAGCTGTTGTGTTGACTCTATGATTATAAGTCATTCTAAGCATAATACATAGTAATTTGGTGATATGATATCATTACTGAGGTTTTCAATGTGGTGTAGGTAAGGCAGTGCTTTTTGGTGGTGCATTTCGATCATTCTTTTGACACTGCAGTTCTAGTTGGTGGTAAACAAAGTAATGCTTTACTGTTGCCTGCTACCAGTACTGGCACGTGCCCTTCTTTGAAAAGCAGGAATGTGTTTTTTTTTCTTCTTTTTTTCATGGCCTTTGTTGTGGGCATGATGGCATGTGTCAGAACTGTAGCTAACTAGAACTCTGCACTTTGAATGATTTGCTCCCGGGCTGTACTAACTACTATTTACTTCTTGGTTAACTTTCCACAGGTAGAGAAAGAGCTAGACAGGGTGTCTAATAGTCATGGGAGTGTATAATTTAAATTAAAGTGCTTAGTATTCATAGTATGTAATTGAAATATTTGCCTCAGCTTGGGTGGGATTAGAGCTAGTGTCAGATGCATCTTGATGTGGTTGCTTGGAAGACAGTATTAGTTTACCTGAAGGGTTTTTTAAAGAAATAGTTTTATACATTATGCATTTCTTCTACTCTTTCTCTGATTCGTCTTTCTGCACCTCCACTCCCTCACTATCTGTTCTGTAGCTGTTGACCAAGGGCAGTCAGACCACAGAGATGACCCTGCGCCGTAATGCCCTGGGCCAGCTGGGCTTTCATGTCAACTTTGAGGGTATTGTTGCTGAGGTGGAGCCCTATGGTTATGCTTGGCAGGCTGGGCTCAGGCAGGGCAGCCGATTGGTGGAGATTTGCAAGGTGTCGGTGGCCTCACTGTCTCACGAGCAGATGATCGACCTGCTCAGAACCTCTGTTACTGTCAAGGTGGTCATCATTCCCCCACATGAGGACTCCACACCACGCAGGTAGAGCGGATATAAATGATGTATAGATGCAAGAGAAACTCCGCTTAATGCAGTTGTCTGTGGCTCTTGAGGCTGTCTCTAAACTATTCTGACTGTGACCACTTCATGTGCCAACAGAGGCTGCTCAGAAATCTACCACATGCCGCTAGTGGATTACAAGAACCACAAGGAGGGCATGCCCTACGAGTTAAAGTTCCCCTTCCGCCCCACCAACAACAACACCAAGTGGCCACGCACCTCATCCAGCCCTCAAACACGCGCTGCTGGCACAGGGGGAACGCTGATCAAGGCCCCGCCTTCAGACTTCAGTGACCGCAACTCTGCTGTTATTCCCCGGAGTGTGTCCAGTGACGGGCGACCCCTCAACCCCAAAAGGTCACAAAATAAATGCAGTGCTGCTATGAAACTTGCAGACACGCTGAACACAAAGCTGCCTGGCTGCAGTATACAGTTCGTCTTTAATGACATACTTATGTGTCGTCACAGATACTCACCAGGGAACGACAACTACGCTCTTGCCTGCTCCATTGTGATGGGTCGCACGATGCACAACACAAACTCCCCTTCCAGCCTCTCTTACACAGACACCATGAGCTCCAACCACTGGAGGCAGAAGTCTATGCCTGATGGGTAAGCTCTTCTGCCCCTCACTATGGGTTACATATGCTAAATTGGCCTGCTGCACTATCTGGCAACATAGGTGACCTTCCTCATCTCCCCTCTAGGTTTAACAACAACTGCCAGTCCCCTGTGTCATCTGTACGACATGTGGCTGGTGAGGGGGTCAATGGGATCAAAGCGGGCTCCAGCACTGGTGTTGGATGGTCCCGAACTGGGGAGGGGGAAGCAGCCAGCAGACTTGGGGACAAAACCAGTGCAGGTAAGAGGAACTCCGAACTCTGGTCTCAGTATTAGTGATAGCATTGAATAAAAAATGACTTTTACTGTGCTATCACTTCTCTACAGACTTCATTACCCATTTGTCTTTGCTTCCTACAGACGCCCTGGTTTCCAAGGCAGTGATTCCTCGACTCCAGCTGTCAGAGCAGAGCAGCCACATGTCTCCCAACAGAAGCACTAAGGTGAGCCGGAATCAACAAGCATCTTATTGTATGAACTTTCCTCGCTCCTATTTGATGGCAGTTATGAGTTGATAAAGGAGGCCCTGTGGTAACCAAAGGGCAGCAACATGTGTTCGTACACATACAAAGTCTTGAAATTTTGGAAAATGCTTAATTTTAACCATTATGTTTTCGAGGTTAGGAATATGCTTGAATTCAAATATGCTCCTTGAAAAATGCTTGATTTTCAACCTAATCTGGTGTTTCATCTACAAAGTCACTCACGTAACCCAAAAATCTTTTAATATTAGAAATACAACGATCCTGTCATCATATTTGTTTGTTGTGTCCTGGCATTAAGAGTAACAATTTAGATGTGATGATTAAGGCTTTGAGAGTCTGGACATTTTTGGTTTAGGTACCTTGAAAGTGCTTGAATTTTACATGCACTTCAATTTTAACATGCACTATAGACAGTCATTAAAATCTCTCTAACAGAGATGTTAGAGAGATTTCAAGTTCAAGTGAAATAATGCTAATTTGATTTCTGATCCCTGAATAGCCGGATGCTCCATATTCATCCAGCCAGTCAAGCAGCAACACACTGTCGAGCAACGCCTCCAGCTCCGCCCACAGCGACGAGAAGTGGTATGAAGTGGGCTCACGTTCAGGAGTGCAGAGTGATCTTGAGCTCAACGGCTATCTTCAGGGCACCTCCACTGACAGCGGCATCGACGCCACCTCCTTCACTGCCACACAAAGCAGCACAGCTTCCTCTACTGGTGCCTTCAGGGCCAAAGACAAAATCCCATGGCAGGAAGACCCAGCAGGCAGCCAGAGGACCACAGACACTCCACCTCCGATACCAGACTCTGTTGTCGCAGGCAGTGAGATCCCAGCGAAGAGTCCATCAGCCTTTCCCCTAGTTCCTGATAGTGGCTCCTACCACCTGAGTGATGCCGCCTCCCACTCCAGGTGTGCTGCTGTTCTGTTAGCGTCAGCTGTAGGCAGCTGAGGAATTTGTGCCCTTGCATCAGTGTTTCATTAAACAGACAGTGATTCATTGTAGTCCAGATATATCTTGTACCATCCCACATGGAAAAGTCCAAAGCTCTGCGGTTTGGCATTAACAAAGGGAGAGAGGAAGACTGAAATAACTGTGTATGTGGTTTTGCATTTGTATGTATCTCTGTCTCCCGGTATCCATGATAGAAAGGAAGCGCTTGAAGTTGCTGGAAATGCAGACTGTGAGCTCAGCACTGTTCCCCCTCTTCTAAATCCCACTTCCTTTGAATCAACTAAAGCTTTCCTCACTCTCTTCTTCACTCAGCCAGAAATAACTCAGCTCCACCAGACCTGTACATTGGCAGCTTTGTTTTATTGTATGTGCACGTACATGCACGCTTGCACACAGACACAGAACTTGCTGTTTGACAAATTCAAGCTTTCATGTCAGTCTACAGAGAAATGTTATTCGAAGGTGCTGGAAATGAAGTGCAAGGACGCTGTGTCCTATTTTTTTAAATTCATCAGTTGATCCCATCTGCAGAGATAGTAAGAAATGTAGTAATGGAACAGGTTAACTAATGGTTAAAATATTTTAAAACGTTTGAACTAGAAGAAAAGTGGCCATCTGGGGGAATTCATTTTCAGTCAAATTAACGATATTGACGCTTCAACCAAGGCCAAAATAAAATAAAACAACAAAAACTCTACAAATGAATAGTACTGTACAACCACTTTTGCAGCCACTTAATTTGCTCTTGCTGCTTATATATTATTATATATAATTACATGAATGTCAAAGTCTGTGATGCCTTTCTTTATGTCTCACCTCCCGCCCCCCTTTCTCCAGCACACTCAGTTCTGGCCACTCAGAGAGTCCGATGGGCCAGGGCTGCAGCCCCATGTCGCCACAAGACGAGGCAGCTGCTGCGGCCACCTCACCCACATCCCCGACCTGCCAGTTCCCGGGGACCAAGAGTTTTTACCCTCGTCAAGGAGCGACCTCGAAGTACCTGATTGGCTGGAGGAAACCTGGGGGAACCGTCAACTCTGTGGACTTTGGCAGCACTCGCAAGTAAGATAGGAATAGTTTTTCCTAAACATATGTGGATGTTTAAAACGGTGTCAGTGCAGTACTGCATGTTGTGAAAATTATCATTCAGTGTAGAAATGCGTCCTGCTGTTGGCAGTGTTGATGTTTAAGAGACTGGGGAAAGGACTACTGACAGCTCACCTAATATTAATGCTTTTTTAATTGGGCCAACACTGCCACCATGTGGTGTAGCTGGGTTTGAAACTTTTTTTTTTTTTAACAAAATCTTTTGGTTCCCAGAGAAGGGTGACTAAACATAATTGCCCCTTTTCATTCATTCAAGGCAGCATATGTCTCATTGTTTGGCCCAAAGGGTGATTGCATCATTTGTGGTTGATGACAACTGCTGTTATTGTACAGCTGCTCAGCAAACCAGTTTTTTACTGGTGAAGCAATTAAGTGGTGAAGTGTCTTTTAAGGGCATGTTTGAGAAAATAGTTGCAGCTCCTTATCATTCACAGATTCCCATTCAGTCTCAGAATTTGAACTGATGACCTTTAATCACATTCATGCTCTGTTATGTACTTCACCTCCATTACCTTTCCTGATTTTCTATATAATGTGTGTTATTTGGATTTAAGAGGTGTCTCTCTGAGTTGAATCTTGCTTTTATCTCTCAGACGGCACCAGAGTGATGGTCTGCTGGGCGGTCAGCCGCAGCTCAGGGCCAACCTCCGGGGCTGCCAGTCGCCCCAGCGGCACACTGCCAAGTCCAGCCTGGAAGAAGACTTGAAGAAGCTCATCACACTTGACAGCCCTCCACCCACTACAAATGAAGAGAAGGTACTAAGAAAGGCTGTGGCCTAACTTGATATACTGATAAGTAATGAATAAATACTTGAAAGTGTTAGCTAACATAACAGTTGAATTAGTTAGCTACAAGTAATGGATAAACAGTTTAAATAGTTAGCCAAAAGTAATTAAAAGGTTGATATTGTTTGCTAAGTAATGTATAAATGGTTGAAAGATCTAGCTTCTGCCACTCCAAGTGGTAGTAGCACAAATGCTAACTTGAGCAAAACAAACTATACATTGACAATTTAATTGTATGAAAAAAAATACTTTAAGATTATCCACTTTATATTATCCCGTTTATAATCCATTAATAAAAACCTATTTGGAACGTGACGGGTATGTTCAATAACGCTCAACTAGGGATGTGTGGGTATTGACAAAAAGGTTGGGAACCACTTACATAATAACATTCTTGCTTACTTTCTGTTTATTTGAAAGTGATTCTTTCAATTAAATACAATTTGCAATATTTCTCACTTTGTCTTACCTGAGTCATGTTACTTCTCTGTTTCCGTGCCTATCTGAAGCCATTGTTTCCGGGGCCGCCACCCACTCGCCGCTCCCTCCAAAGAACCCTGTCAGATGAGAGTATTTACAGTGGGCAGAGGGAGCCATCCTCCAGTGGACAGCGTGACACGCCTACTGACCTTCTGTTCAGCTGCTCCACCATGCCACGCTCACCCACCACACGCCACGGACCAAGCCGGCGAGCGTCACACAAATCCCTGGGTGAATCTTCAGTATTCATAGCTGATCATGGAGGATCTATTGTTATCTATTTTTTTCTGTCATGGGAGAATAGGTATAAATGGTGTACAGTGTGTTTTACTTTGCTGTTCCTCCTTCCCAGGAGACCTGTCAGCCCCAGAGAGCTCAGAGCTGGAACAGGAGAGGAAGAGGCAGCAGCTGCAGGACGCTGTCCTCATGCCCCTGCCTGACACTGGGGCAGATGGCCCACTGGACTGGGCCCATCTGGTAGACGCTGCCAAAGCCTTTGAGGGTAGGCACGCGTCGTGTTTTCATTTCCTCCTCGAAATCATTGGAAGTGAAGGTTAATTATTGATATTACTTTGATCTTACTTACTTTTCAGTGGTGTGGCAGAAAAATCTGCCATCTTTATTCCCACCAGAAGGGGGCACTGTTCGGCTAGTCTGTATTTGTTCTCTCTCGATCTAATAATAATGTCTTTGAACTGGTTTTTTTATTCAGAGCAGAGGCTGGTCTTCCTAGCAGCCCAAGAGGAGAGCTCCATGGCTGAGAGCGCAGCAGCCACCAGCCCCCAGCAGGCTGAGCCTCAGGCAGCCCCACTGAGACAGCCCTCGCCTGGGTAAGAGGCCTCAGGTCATGGCCTGGGATCAATGTTTTCTTTAATCCACTGGTGTCCAGCACTGTGCCATAGAAGACCCTGCAAATTTCACTCCAATCAAACACTACTGCAGCTGATCACCAATTAGTCCTCCACTCTGGTTGACTGCATATTAAACAGTAAAATCAGCAACTATAGTGTTTGGCTGAAATGAAAATGTTTGTAAACCTCTATTCCACGGGACTTGAAAAGGCTACTTTTGACTGTGTGGCTTGAACCACTGCAGTGTCTGTTCCAGCTAATTGTCTTTTTTTACAGAGAGACTCCAGCCTGCCTGATGGGGAAGGTCAGCCAGCTGGAGTCAATGGTGAAGGTGCTACAGGAGGACTTAAAGAAGGTGAGTTACTGTTCAATAAGAGTGAGAGCTCCCCCTTATACATCATATACATATAAGTCACTACAGCCATTGGAGAAGCTATGAGCATTGAATGGATAATTGAATTACATGTAACAATTTGTTAATTGTTTTAATGTCACGATCTAAGACCAGATTCCTCACGCATGTCTTTGTCACCACCAGGAGAAGGATGCTAAGGCATCACTGCAGGTTCAGATCCAGGGCCTGCGAGAGGACAACCAGCGTCTCCTGGAGGAGTCCTACAGCGCCTCGGCCAAGCTCAAGAAGTTCACAGAGTGGGTTTTTAACACCATCGATATGAACTGATGCACACAGCAGCCAACTGCTCTACATTACGAGTTTGACCACTTCTCAAACTGATCTGAAACTTGGTTGCACTTACAACAGAAACTCACAACACGAACTGTTTCTCTCTCTGCCAACATGGACTTACATGTCATCCTTCCTCAGCCTTGTGGATCTGTGGTATATAATCACCATGAAAGACTACATTATTCTGGGAATGAACAGGGGAATAGAAGAAAAAGAGCAGTGGTGCGACTGTGTGTCAGTTTTGATCAGCATGCATTCCCTTCCTTAGAATTTCACAAATATGATGTTTTGTGTCCCATTTTAATGGTTTGTTGGTATCCCTGCATGTCAGAGACAGCAAGATGTTGAAACTAACCTAAAGGGATATAAAGTTACTGTCCTCATTTAGCTCCCTAGCTAACCTAATTACAAGTGAACAGATTTCCAATTAACACAATTTAAAATCATCCCATGCAAGAGTTGGCGAAAACAGTCCCATATTCCTGTGACAGAGGTTGACACTTTCTAAGAATAAAGTGACTGTGTGTTGTAAATTAATTGCTGTTAACACAATCTTCAATTTTCCCAATTCAGTGATAACAACGCTGATTATTTTTTATTAATAATGAAAAGAAAAGAAGGGATGATGGGAGATGCCATCCCCATAAGACACTGTGCGTTTTCAGTAGCAGTGTGGGTAGGTAGACACAGACAGACAGACAGACAGACAGACAGACAGACAGACAGACCCTTTGCATAGCACATGCCTGTAAACACTGTAAGGTCAAGTCTGTACTGCCTATGTAATGAGATTGTAAAAGTGTATCACATGTTTCTAGATGGTTAACACACACACACATATATACATACATATATATATATAGACTGGTGGTCACATGCTGATGAAAATAATATATATTGTGAAAACAGAACAATATGGGCGCCATAAATATAGAGATTGACAGATTTCAGATTATTGTAAATATATGACGTATATGATGATGTTTATTTTCTCACCTCTGCCCTTGTTATGATACGTAAAGAGTATTTATGACAAAGACGATGGCCAAGAAAAGAAAACCAGCCACATGCAGTTAGAGATCTGCATGTACTTATAATGGCCAGTCTCCTATATGATGGCATATATATATCTCCTTTAAATCCAAATTAAGTTTTAAACAGGAGAAAGCTAACTTTTGATTCTAAAATGCTAATTCTTATTATGTTTAAGTCCTTACAGTTTATTTCCAGCCTTGCCTGTTGCAGTGGATTGATTGACAGTGCCACCTAGTGTTGACAAGTAAAATGCTACATGGAACTGACCCCCCCCTCCATCCATAGCATGCTAAAAGGCCTCAATCTGACCCTTAATTCTCTCAATAGATTAAATCGGTACTGTTCAGTATATGATTACATAGTAAGATATTGTGTAAATCCTGAATTTCCAACTACAGACTGTTCTGTAGTGTGTAAATCTGCTTGTAAGCCCAACCTGAATTTGGTCTGTAGATGACCAAAGTCCTTATTTAAGCCTCATAACTGTTTCCTTTTGTACTCAGATACTGTGCAACTGTATATAAGGAGAATTTGATATTCATCAGAATTTGCACCTTCATTCTTATTTTTTAAGATTGTTTTTGATGTATTTTTGCTTAATTAGCTAGGATAAAGTGGAGAGTGAAAGAACCAACATGAAAGATAAACATGGGATAAGACAGGACGAAGACCATGAGCCGGAGTCAGACGAATGAGTCCCGGGCCCCTAGCACAGCAGATCGCCCCTGCACCTTCATTCTTTACATGTGGGACAGCATGTGATTCGGTTTCCATTGAGCTGTGATGTGTAAAAATGTTTATATCTATTAAAGATATTTTGTTGAATTACACTTTGCCTCACAGAGTGGTCTTTGGCGTGGCGTTTTGTGGCAGAAATGATGTGATTTAGACACACCTTTAATATCATCAACAACAGAGATACAGAGATTTCCTAAAAAAAAAAAAACCCCACCCTGTCTATTTACTATATACTGTTTAACAAGACAAAAACAGGAAGTAATTTAACAGCTGGGCCATCTGAGGTGGCTGTAAGAGTAAATTGATACCTGTCAGTGACCTGGCAGGAGGTGGCTGCCTGCTGTTGTATTGTGATTAACACAGAGCTGCTGTTTTTCCACTTAGGCATGATTACACAAGGCAGTCGCCTTGACAGAGACGAGCCTAGATCAGCCAGATTGATGGATGAGGATAACCTGAGAGACGCCAGGGTGACGACATGGATGATTATGGATCCAAGAAATGACTGGAGTGTGATGTCTTGCAGAGTTATGGCCATACTACTGCAATGCTGTTTTTAGATATTTAGTCAGATTAAAAGATAGACTGAAAAAATGAAATGTGAGTCTGTCTTTAAATAATACTCACATGCATGACCACATGTACATTGATTGAGATATTGGTAGCTAGAATTGTTCCTCCTGACCATACTGGCCATGAAGACATCCCTTTCTAATGGGGTTCCAATGGAAGAGATGGGGGACAAATGTACAGACCTAGTTTTGTGCAAAAATGCAAGCTAATATGAGGCTTCAGCAGTCTGAGTGAAAAGAAACAGATAAATCTGGTGGGCGTCTTCAACATAGCCAGTGTTTTTAGTACAAAATTCCCTCTTCTGTTTCCACAGTGTTTCCTTGATGAGCTGCAGTGGAGGGATAGTAACAAGTAACATGTCTACAGCCATGCTAGCAGCTCTTTGAGCTACATGGTAACGTCAGCATGCTAACATGCTTAGTTTGAGCTGCGGTATGGGGTCATAAATCAAAGTCATTAGAACGTGTCCTCTATTGGTCTGGAATATCTGTAGCAAATTTCATGGAAATCCATCCAGTATTTTTGGAGATATTTCAGCTGACCACCCGACAGACGGCCATTGCTATCCCTAGAGACACGCTGCTACCATGGCTAAAACCAGGGGATTTCATGTTCAAAAGACTGTCTTTGGAAGATACCAACTTGATTTCTGTCACTCAGACTGCTGAAGCCTCATATTAGCACAGGACGAGGTCTGCAGGCTGTCCCGTCTCCTACACTGAAAGTGCATCAGGAAGGGATCTCTGCACGGCCAGTATGGAGAGAAGGAACAATATGAGTGACCAATATCTCTTTCAAAGTACATATGGGCACGCGAATATTGTTGTAAGACAGGCTTGAAAAATTGTGAACCTATCCTTTAAATAATTTCTTTAAATGATGAATGTCTCCACTTCATCTCCACACGTTTAGATGCAACATCAGCCTCACTGTATGTATCTGTTAAGCTAATTAATACACAGCGCTCCTCTTCAGTCACTTTACATGCAAGCAGGATCTCTGTGGTGTCATGTGTGTGGCCAGTAGTGTTGCTCTCTGGTAGTGGTGTGACTATGAACAGGCTGTTCAATAATTTTGCATTAATGCAGATTATAGCAGGGCCAGCCCCCTTAAAGCAGATTAGAGAAGTCTGTCTGTCTATCTCTCTGCCTGTCTGCCACCTTGTTAATGATGGCACTCCTTAATGCTGGAGCAGCTCAAGGGACAGTATGCTGATTGCAGGTCACTGTAGTGTGGGTCATGTGTGTGGTTATGTCATATTGCTTTATGGTAGACGTACAGAGAAGTAGTTGTGAGAGCAGAGTACTAATAAGAGATATAATATACAGTCCTGCTCTTTACCTGCTGAAAAGTATTATAGGAATGTGTGGGGTAAGCACTGTGGGCCGACGAATGGTTTCACACTTTATTAGGCATGCCACTCACGCGGGTGTGTGACCTCGGTTACCACATTTACTGAGAACAGCAGTTTTGAGTAGGTTCAAATTTTCTTTTCATCTGCTCTCGCCCGAAGAAAAATCCTGAACACATTGTACTTTTAATGATAAGAATTGGGCTTATCATCTGTTTCGCTTGATCATTCAAGGTCTTTTCTGTGTGAACATTTGAAGCGCCTCATGTATTTTCAAAAGCAGTGAAGAGGGGGCTTTACAGAGCCAGGACCTTTGCTTAGATACTAACACACTGCTGAAAGAGGGAATGACACACGGTGAAGAAAAGCAAGCAAGATAGCTCTTTGATAAGTGGTGAACTGGTTCAGTCAATAACAAACATCTGTATGTGTGTGTCTGCGTGTGTTCACTCTCCATGCATGCATGCATTCACAAATTGGTCATGCCATGTATTTCTGGAGTATCTTCCTCAGGGGCTTTTGGGATCTCATTTATTGCAGGAAAAAAGGTTCATTCGTTCGGGTTGCCATTTAAGCTTGAATGATTCTAGAATTTCCTTGAAGAGAGAGGGAAGGAGGAGAGCATAAACATGCGAGAGTGGAGGAGCTGGAGACAGAAACAGAGAGCATTTGTGTTTGACATCCTCAAGCACAAAAATGGAATTTATAGTAATGCCAGGAGATAAGAAAGCCTCTCACACATAAGCTTTAAATGGGAATTGAAAAGCATTATCTCTGAGGTGGCTTGCTCAAAGAGTCTGGAATATATATTTATAGCCGGCGTCTGTGTGTGCTCAGTAACAGTAACTTGTTTTTATATTAGCATTTCAATATTCTCCTAATGAAATGTTTCTCATTTTCAGCATCGGTGGGCGCTGCTGCAGTGTGCATCTCTCTGTCCTCCTTTTCTCTTCACTGTGCATCCACTGCCCCCCCCCCAACACACACACACACTCTCTCTCTCCCTCTGCCTTGTGAACACACACACAAACACACACATACCCTCTCTCTGTCTGTCTTTCTCCTCCCTCTATTTTCCTCTTTATATTCTCTCTAATTCCTTCATCCCTCCCCCTGCTCCAACTTGATCTGCCCCTCTCTATTGCAAAGCATCTCCCTCCCTCCCTCGCTCTCTCTCTCTCTCTCTCTCTCTCACACACACTCACTCTTTTGCTCTCGCTCAGACTCGAGCACATGCAGACAGAGGGAGAGGGGGGATGAACGAGGTGCACACATGTGAGGATCTCCTTAACTGCCGGGGCAAGGCAGGACTGGTGAAGAGAGAAGAAGAGGAGGAGGATGAATAGAGGAATACTGCAGTGACCAGCCAGCAGCTTTTCTCTCTCTCTCTCTCTCTCTCTCTCTCTCTCTCTCTCTCTCTCTCTCTCTCTCTCTCTCTCTCTCGCTGCTTCACTGCTTTCATCACCCAGTCTTCTTCCTCCCATTCTCTCCCCCTCTGCCCAATTATACCATGAACCTGCCTGCTGCTTGTTGCTAAGGGGAAGCCAACCGGGGGAGCAGAGTGGACCAGGCATTATTTTGTTTCTAAGGTAATGAATGCTTCAGTAATGGCAACTGTCAGGTGTCACAGATGTTGCATTGCACTCGGCTGCTCGCCTGCTGTGACTGAGCAGGGCTTTGGGACTCGCAGTCACAATGTGGTTCTGGGTATATCTGGAGCACTGCTTGTTCTGTGCATGTTTGTGTGTGAACTCCAGTTTATTCAGTTTGTTTCAGTTGACTGGGCGTCTATTGGCTTGTTTATTCGAGCCATTGCAGGGGGCTCTGCCCTGTGAATATGTGTGTGTGCAATGTCCTTTTACTGTTTGTCTCCTCATAAATTGGTGTTTGCTGTATGCTTGGATTTGAGGTTGTGCGTGTGAAGAGACACACACGTACTGTACACGAGGGCACGTTGGTGCTCTCTGGCTGTCTTTCAGCAGCTGTCAGTGTCCATATTCCACCCGTTTCACTTTGACACAAGCTTTCAATTAACATCTTGGACGGGCCCTCTGCGGAGTTTGATTTGCATGCTTGAGCAGCTCGATTTGGAGGAAGTTGTTCTCTAGAATTACAACTTCCACAGGGTACCTATTAGCACGCTATTGTTTTCTTTAAGCAGGTGCTATGCAATCCATACTGCCCGCCTTTCTATACGGCCCATGAGGCGGACGCAAAGATTAGCTGTCTTATGTGCTCAGACTCTAAAAAGAGCACAGACGTGTTAGCCAGTGGGGAGTGCTGCACTCCGCACTTCTGGTGGCAACAATAAACACTAAGGCGAGAGTGGATGATTACTTATTCACCCATGCACATCACCATGCTCCGTGGTGTAATACACCAACTCTGGTGACAAAGCCACCTTGCATGTCTACTGTCGTGCAAGCCAGTGGCACGCTGGATTTGAACAATTTCAATTTTCCCCTCTCTCCACCAGAGCCATTATCTGCAGTTGTTCAAACTTTTAACATTGCACAGCTACAATTACACCGCTACTTCAAATCCCTTGCCAGCGGCTAGCCCTTGGCTAGATGCAGTGTTACTAATTCAGTTAATGTATGAAGGTTTCATATTGTGCCTGCTCATGTGTGCCTGACATGAAATGCTGTCTGTATCCTCTGTGCTTTCTCCCCTCAATAGCTCATCATAGTTCTTTTTCAAGCACAAATAGCTGTTACAGTGAATAGTGAGGCCCAGTGAGCCGTGTGATTATTATTATTTTTTCCTGGCAGCTTTATCCCCTCGCACTTTGCGTTTTATAAGTACCAAAAATTATAAATGTGTTGTACTGTGTAATCCACCCCCTCACTCCTCTTTCCTTCACTCAATGAAAGGACTAACAAATGGTTTAACCTGTTTAATACACACGGGAGTCTTCAATGGCAAATGGCTAAGGAGGCTCGCTGAAACCCAGTCGTCAGCGTAGGTTATGGAAATCCTTAGTTAAGCAGAATTAATTCTCCTGAGAGAGTGAGAGGGAGGGAGGGGGGAGACAACCTAGAGAAAGTGATGGGGACTGTGTAGAGGTTGTAAATAAATCCCCTAACAGCAGGTCTCAAAGAATGAAGCCTGAGGGGGTTAATGTGGGGAGTGCAGGAATATCAGAGGTAACAATCATGTGATTGCAGCTAATGGAGTCAACACTTACTAACCACAGTTAAACCATCAGGATCACCTCAGTGAGGGTGTATTCATTATGAACATCAGTTTCTTGTAAAGGAAGATGCGTCATCAACCTCACAGCCACACTGACGCATTGTAGACACGCATCTGTGCTGTATACATAATTACTGCCAGCATGACTGTATGCAGTGGTTATCAACATCGACACCACCCGGCATGTTCCAAATGTATTCATTTGAGTTGACTTTTAATGTTATTTAACACTATCAATTACATAAAAGTGGATATTGTTGCAAAAATGTTTTCAAAAGATTTGTGGCCAGGTTCATTTGTCCTTTACTTTTAGGTATTTCAGCCATTTATCCAGTTAAGTGTAACTATTTCAATTAGCTATTTAGCCATTAATTTATCAATTATATTGTATTTGTAGCTATTTCAACAGTTAGCCATTACTTTTATTGTGTATTTCAAACATTTATTCCTTATATTTAGCTATATTTCAACTGTATATAATTACTTTTCGTTAACTGATTAAACTGTTTCATTACTTTTAGCTAAGGCTAACTGTTTGAACTGTTTGTTCATTACTTTTGGTGAACAATTTCAACCATTTATCCATTACTTTTACTAACTGTTTAGACCTATCTGCTCATGCTAACTAGTTTTCTCACTCAATTGCAAGTGTTGAGATGTTACAGCTAATTTAAAATACGGATTTTTTTTTTTTCAAATTAGTTGAGCTACTCCTCAATCTTTCATGCAGCCCCTGGTAACTGCAGAAGTACCCCACAAGTACACCTGGTTGGGAATCTCTGCGGTATTGTATGGTCATGATTTGACTTTGTAGTATGGTTAACTTAATGTTCTTTTACATCAGCCTTCCTGAGCTCTCTTATCTTTCCCTACTGTGACAGGTGTCTCCTTTCCCCAGACAGCAGCACACATTTTGGCAGCTGAATAGCACGACGATATCAAGGCTGGAGGAATGTTGGTACCCAGGGGAAATAGAAATGCTGACTGATGTTTATCAAATCGTCATTTTGTCTTCTTCCACTGTTCAGTGGAGGTTGGTTGCTGTGTTCATGTGGTTCATCTGTTTCTTCGACAGGACTGAGTGAAAATGGCGGAGGGGTCCAGAGACCAGGGAGGTGTGGGCACCACTGATCCAGAGGAGGACTCCCCCAATATGATCGTCTACAGAAAGGTAAGGCTGACTCTGTGTGTGTGTGTGTGTGTGTGTGTGTGTGTATGTGTGTGTGTGTGTGTGTTCTACAGTCCCTGGCCTATATGAAGGGAAAAACATTCCCTGAGAGGCAATGACCGGTAGACAGGCTCCTGACAGCCCACTGGTCTGTTTCAGTGTGTATCTACCACACACTGGTTTCATTGTCAAACTCAGGTGTCAGGAAGCCTCTCTTTCAACCATCATAAAACAAGCTTAGCTCTCTCTCTCTCTCTCTCTCAGTCCTTCTCTCCCTTCAGGACCCTCTTCCTACCACTGTACCATCACTAGTCTGGCAAATGTCAGCCCTCCAATGTTTTAATAAGCTCTCAATCCCATCAGTGAGGGTTTTGGCAGTGAGAGGTCCTTTTGGTGTCAAGGGTAATTGCCTCGTCCCCATGGTGCCTCACTTTCAATAGCTGCTGTTTGACTGGAGAGCATGAGCAGTATTGGTGGCTAATTACGTGGATGTTCGGCCGGGAGGAAGTAGCTGATCCTCAAGGGCCGGGATCGGGAACGGCCAATGAGGGGGTGGTTGTTCCTCCTCAACCGACGAATAGCTTGTTATTTCTATGCCCGTACTGTGACAGTCAACTTTGAAAAAAAAACAGCTTCTTTTGATCACACTAAAACCATGAGATCCACTGCTACCACCGAGCCTGCTGTCTTGATTGTGGTGAAAAGTGTTTCTATAAACAGGACGGAGTTGACAGATCCTGTCGCACTGTCCCAAATCTGTTGTTTCATCCAGCTCCTAATGATTGTCCGTTTATATAGCAAGGTAAACAGATTAGTGGAGGGATGGGAAATAATTGTTGACAGCGGCTGCGTCAGTGGTAAAATGTCTCTTTTAGGCGTGTTGTTAACTGTGTGTCACTGTGGAGTTTAGGGCTTGGTGACAACCTGTAAACCTCCATCTTTTTTAATAAACACCTGCAGTCTTCAGCTCACCTGGAAAAAACTGTCAGGACCTCCTTTGTACTCAGCATCTCTCACTCTACTTGATAATGATGCTACTAGGATTATGTGCTTTGAACAGAGTGTCACACGTCAGCAGTTGGCAGCATAAGGCGTAGTGGAAGTGCATTGCTAGCAACAATTCACTGGTGTGCTCTAAATGCTCAACCTGTTAGAGTAGCAGTGGGCATTTCCAGTCTCTGCCAGCCAGGAATCCAGGAATGATAATCAATAATCAAATCAGAACTATGACTGTCTTGAGACACATGGCATTCATGACAGGTGCCACATAGCTGTCAAAGATATTTGTGTACTGTATGTGGGTCTGTTTTGTGTGCATATTCATGGTAA
This sequence comes from Maccullochella peelii, assembly GCA_002120245.1. Classification (NCBI taxonomy): domain Eukaryota; kingdom Metazoa; phylum Chordata; class Actinopteri; order Centrarchiformes; family Percichthyidae; genus Maccullochella; species Maccullochella peelii. The sequence continues at coordinate 42,279 of LKNJ01002159.1, read as the reverse complement.
CGCATTCATTGTTTATCCAGTATTGTCATTATCCTCCATGTATTCTAAGAAGCTGTCACCCTGCAGAGAGAACATACTGTAGTTGCATATGTAACACTGGGTATCTTCATGGATTTCACAGCAGAGCCTCATTACGTAACGCTACACATGCCTGGAGGCAGCGCATTTAAGAGGCTAGTTTTTGCTTGTCAGGATGCTGCCTGAGGCAATGTTCATCATTTCGTGTTTTAGTCATACACAGTGACAACAAACAGATGATTCCGAGAGTGATGGGAGTTTTCCGCCCCTTCCTGCTTTGATAATGGGATTTTTGATTTGATTTTTGAGCCTTTGAGGAAGAAAGCTGAGGATGCTGTGTTAGCTGGATAAGCAAATGTATTTTTAGTGTATGGTCCTAATGTAGTACCTGGCTTTTAATTTAATTGATGTTTCTTTTATTCTTACATTTCTCCTCAGTCCACTCACTCACTAGCTGAAGATGTCAAAGAGGCCAAATGATACAGAGGTGCTGGGTCTTTGAGGGCAGAGCGCCTACGGCCTCTGGACTCTGTGGGTGGGCAGCCTGGCGTAGTGTGAAGGCGCTGCTTTCAGAGAGGCAGATGGCCATCAATATGCTCAGCCGCTTGGGAAAACACTGGTAGCTTCATCCCAAAGGCCTGAGCCCCTGTCAGCTGGAGGACATCAGCATCTTACTGCAAGGAGCAAAGGCTAGTGTAGTCCTAGTAAAGAGATAAAAATATTTATATATATATATATATATATATATAAGTGTGGGCAGCACCTTTGTGAAATGTACAGAAGGTATGGGTTAAAATAGCCTTACTTATATTGCTGTATTGCTCTGTTGCAAAACTATTAAGTAAACTGTGTAGGCTGTTAGACAAAGGTGAATATGATCTATATAGCCATTAGAGAGGCTCAGTGCTCAGGAGGGGAGGAGGTTGTCTCTGTCCATGCAGTGTAGGTGCTGCAGTGCTATCTAACACTGTCTCTCTGCTCCCACGAAAAGAGGAAGTGAAGCAAAACAATCCAATAACTGCAGGACGTCTTATTGCCTCGAGAACTTGTGGAGAAAATTTGGTCTAACAGAAGTAGGTTGCACACATACTGTAAATGCACACACACACACACACACACACACACACAAACACACGGGAACTCATACACAAGCTTCCTGCTGCTTTAATGCATGTGTTCTTCCTTGCTATGTTTGGCTTGCTTAGCAGTCAGTCAGAGTATGGTGGGTAGATGAATAGGAACGGCAACAAGAGACGCACAAAAAAGAAACTCAAACCACAATGAGAAGCGCTACTGTGCCGGGAAATGCAATTAAGCTGATGAGAGAGGCCACTTTACTGCTCTGAAGGGGTAAAGCTCACAAACTATTAATAGCAAACATGTCTCGTCCCTAAGTGTGTGTGTGTGTGTGTGTGTGTGGGGGTCTTCTCCCTTTTCCCCCTCTGTGACTTGGGGGCCTGTTGCTGTGAAGGCTGCCTGTTTTTTTTGTTGCATCCCTCTTCCTTTTATTCAGATCATTTGATTTGATCAAGTGTTTGATTGGATAATTCTTGGCAGTTCAATCGTACCTGCAGGTGGGTATTACAGCCATAGTATGTGTGGTACAATCACACAAAACTTTCATGGAGATGAGTTTTAGGAGCCATTAGTGGGTAAATATTAGTAATGAGCCATGCCAGGTAGTTCAAAGGCACTCCTTGGTGCCAGTGGCCTTTGGGTGTGTGTAAGCTTTAGCACTCTATTAGCAGAGAGTAGGCCACAGTTTGGTTGACAGTTGCAACTGTGTTAGTTTCTAGCTCAATACACTCCAGCACTTCCGTACTGAAATGTCTCTGGGATGGACTTCCATGACTTTGTTGATCCTCTGACTGTGGCAGAGGTGACATGTCCCGTCTGGGTTGCCGTAAGGCAGGTTTTGTTGGCAGACTTCCACTTTTGTATTTACACTTTTCTCTTAGCATGTGTTAGACGTGCTTCTGGACAATGCTTCTCTATCCCCCTGCCCAGTTTATTATTTTGTTAACAAATTCTTATCAGATTTTGTTAGATTTAAATTTAGTCTGCATTTATAGAGCACTTTTATCCAAAACGCTTTACAATTTGTCTCTCATTAACCCATACACACAGAAGGTGCTGGTCTGACCATCCAGAGCAATTTGGGGTTTAGTTCATTTGGGGATAGGAGGAGCTAGGGATTGACCTGCTCTACCTCTTGAGCCGCACTGTTAATCTGCACTTTTGATTTTTTTTAGCTTAGCTTAGTTTACTGAGCTTCAAATGCAGAGGCAGATCAGGTGAAAATTTCAGTTTGTCCAATCATTTTGACCAAATTACCTGTAAAACTAGCAAATGTTAGCATGCTAACACGCTACGCTATGGTGAGCATGGAAAATGTCACCTTCTAAACATTAGCATCTTATAACATGGTCATTATGAGCATGTTAGCATGATATTAGCACTGTTGTAGCTAAATACCACCTCACAGAGCTGCTAGAATGGCTGAAGTCTTGTTATTTTTTACTACCTTTTCTTTTTCTTTTCTTTTTCTCCCCCCTCCATTTCTTTTGTCAGCCTTTCTTCTGCTTCTTGCTAATTAATAATTGAAGCTTATTCCAAGCATTCCATCTTTAGAAAAATATCTGGTCCTCTGAGACATCATATCCCCCCATTCATTTATTCATGCCCAGCACATTTTCTGTCATCACTTATCACATATTTTTTATCCATTATTATGCTTCTAAATGTGAAGAGGGGAGGATTAAAGAGGTGGAAAACAAAGGATGTAAAGAAAAGATGTCTTTTAATACCTTAACAAAACACTATATTTCTTAGACAGTTGGACAAATCTTTGAATTTGCATTTGCATGAACAATACAGTGAAACATGAGAGTGGAAGTTTGCTCCTGTAGCAGGAGCTGTGGGGTGACTAACGTAAGTTATCACACCTGTGTCGCTCCTTCAGACTGGAGAGATGTTGAATCCAACATAACCTGAGTGACGGTAGAAGAAGAAATTACTGTCAATAACCTCCCACACCATCCACATCAGTCAGCTGGTTGGGTTCAGGATGATTTAGAGACAGGAGGGAAGACAGAGGGAGTTCACTCCACTCCTACAGTGCGGATGATATGGAGATACGTGAAATATGTTTAAAATCACAGCAATCACACTACCACAGAGATGTTGAATCCCCCTTGAGTGGCAGGAGAAGTGAAATTACTATAAATGGCAGCTTCCCACATTGTCCATTCACCTACCACAGCAGGGACTGACAGCCGGTTGGGTTTAAGGGCCTAGAGGACTGAATGTCTCTAGTTCTGCTGGTCAGAAGGAAGCTTGCCTGCCTGTCTTTCTGAGTCACACTCTCTTCTCTCCCTGAAGTGGTCCATGAACAGCATATCTCTCCTCTTTTAAGACTCACCTCCATCCGAGGTGTCTATGGGCCTCCACTCACCGTTCCTGTGCGCACTTAAGATAGCACAGTCCAGCCGAACGCTCTGGATATCACTTCTGCAGCTGTGGGGATGAGTTCCCCCAGTGCTTTATCATGTATGACCGTCATGTAACACCGTCTCCACTTGCACCGTGGGAGCCTTTATCTTACACACTGGTATGGGCTGAACTATCAGGGTCACACTGAAGCCTGTGTGCCTGTATGCTAAGTGCCAGTGTTGGTTGCTTTCCTAGTTGGGTCAATAAGATAAAACAACAGTAACAGTGTAAAGCTCTATCCCTTATATAACCAACTCCTGCGCGTTGGCCTGTCTCTTCTTTCCAGTTAAGCAGAAGGACCAACATATGAAAATCCTGGAAGTCCGCTGAAAAACAAATCATAATTGGATAATAATTCACAGTGTTTTGGCAGCCTGCACACTGTGTTGACAGGATTATTCACCTCATCCATAGAGAATCACTGTGACTGAAATAAAAGGCTTTTCTCCAGTGAGGAAAGTCCTTCCTGTGCCAATGCCTCTCCTGGTCCCCCTCCCTGTTTGCACATTGCTGACAGTGTGCTCTTAAAGGAGCACTTTTAATAATGCATCCAGTGTTTCTGTGCTTCAGATTGGGACTAAAGCGTAAAGCTGCGTATGCATGCATAAGGTGATGTTAATGGGGAGCTTGGTGGTGGGGGGCTCGTCTGGCACCACCGTGTCCCACTCCTAAATGCCCTGCAAACCCCCCTGTGCCTCCTACTTATCACAGGATGTTTGGAATCGCACTAGAGATGGATTACGCCTTGAATATCGCTTACTGTACTCTGAATAACCTCAGCACCTCTCTGCAGAACTCTGAGGGAGCGCACTGCACTCCTACAGAGCAGATGATATGAAAATACTAGATATATGTATAAAGCATGCAGCAATTGACTTGCAGAGGATTTCCACATCGAATAAAATTTCCATTAACTGTCTTGAGATTGATGTGTAATAGCATCAGCGAGGAAACTGTTGCCCAGTTAAACTGTTGTTGATGATGCTGCTAAAGAATAAACCCTTGTGTCATCATGTACGGTAAATACTAATGGGTTATTGGAACCGGCTCTGACATTAGTGTGTTTAAAGCTGCTGGTCCTCGGTGCCTTGGGGTGACTGACAAGTTTGACAGCAGTGGGCAAACTGTAGCCCTGCGGTAGCGCTGACAGCCTGACACACTGAATTAGTAAAAAAAAAAAAAGGATGTTAAAAGAGAATAAGCCATTACAGTCCCACATGGATTTCACATTGTTTAAAACAAATGCATTCACAGTAACAATCACAACAATTATGTACCTACACTACACATATCATGGCTGTACAAAGTTCCCGCCAGGAGGGAATAATACAAGAGGAGTGAAGAGGTTAAAACGAAGATAACAATAGGAAACATTAAACAAAAGTTGAAAGAGGATAGTAATAAGGAAGGAGAAGAGAGTAATTCAAGGAGCCCTGGTGACAAACTACATACACCTCATACTGTCCAGTGTAGCCTGAGAAGCACCCAGAGGACCTCAGGTTGAGCTCATAGAGAACTAAATAGTCAGCAATGTACTGAGCTGGCCAGACGGAGCCATGCTTGGATCGGGAATGATGCTGCCAAGAGGGAACATGGAGAAAACAATACTGAGACATAGAGGACCGCGACAGGTCACATCTGCTGAGTGGATTCTATTTCAAAAAGCAGGATTAAGCCCAAATGTCCACGAGGCAGTCAATTAAAATCACATCATCAACTGTGTTGGATGCTGCTTAAAATGAACAAGACTGAGAAATATGCTGTATCTAAAAGGAGATAAAATTCATATCTTTAAATGATTTTTTTGGCCACTTGCTGGCAGTGAAAACAAGCTGTCAACACAACACTGACATAATCACCTCATAAAGTTGTTGGGGCGAACTTGAGCAGATATGGGGGAATATTATCATATATTCAGAGTCGTGTTTCTGGCCACCTGGTGAATGTACGTTCAGTATACACTCTCCTTTTAGCTCTGGTTTGGTCTCTACCAATTCCTGAGAAAAATATCTGGCTCTTTAGCCGCTAAATGCTAGCTTTTGCCATTTGGTGCTGAGCAGGTTGTGCACAGTGGTTTGTTAGAGCTTTTTTTTTAATGAAAACTGCTGGTTGAAAACAATTGAGAGCTATGAGAGTGGTGAGATTGAACCAAAACAGTGAAGTCGTGGACCAACTTTTGTAAAACCCAAACAATGAGGGGCAATATCAGGTGATTATTCTCTCTGGGTTTAACACTGTGAGTGACCCCTTTCACATACAAGTAGTGATGATCTATTGTGAATATAAAAATATTGATTATAGCCACCTGAAGAACCTGCTTGTGGTGTATAGCGGTTCAAAACCATTTATGATTAATAAACTTCTGTTAACTGTCAATATTAAATTAAAATAAAAAAAAACATAATAAAAAAAACGTTCTAGGCCCGAGTTTTACAGCTTCCTAGTAAAGAAGACCATAATAACTTTTAGTTTCTCAGGGAATATTCTGAGAAGTGTAGCTGGGGGACTCTCAGCTGAATAAAGATGTATGCCATTAATGCATCTTCAGCCCCTTTCTAATACATGCCTTTCATAATATAAAAGAATATTTACAGAAGGTTTAGTTTGTAATTGCATTAAGCCTTTCTGTCCCCTCTTTTTACGGCCAGTGTTGTGTCATTAAGCCATGGAGATGGATTAACTTTGTGAACTGATCTAGTTTTCAAGGGTGCAGTAGCATCCAAGGCTGATGAGCACAGGTCATTAAAGTGGCTAACCAAATCATTTGTGTGTGCAGTGTATGTGCAGAATGAGCCGTAAGTCTGCTTTTACTCAATTCGGCAGATGAAAATTTAATAGTTGATTTTAATAGAGTGATTGAGCATTAAGGATGCAGAAGCAGATGGTTCATTTGTCCGGCAAAATAACAACTTTAAAGGAACATTAAAAGGGAATTCTCGTATGATCAGCGATAATGATCCTCAGGGTGGAGATCCAGCATTTATAAAGAGTAAATCAGACACACGATGGATAAATTAAATAGAATCTATAAACACAGCAACAGTTTTTCTCTTTAAATGTTGAGTATTAGAAACACTTTCATGTATGCTTCTTAATGCAGTGCCATATTATTTTCAAATTCTGACCCTGCCTCTGGAATCTCACTGCTGCTCGGATCTTTTCCAACTTTATCGTCTTCATGCTTCAATTTCAGCTGCAACTTTAGCTCCGACTTGTTCAAACCTCCGGGGATCTTGTCTAGAAATGCTCCTTCCCTCCCCTTGTCCCATTTTCACTCTGACTACACTGCTAATCAAAGAAAAGGAGTATTTTGTCACTGCTGACAGTTTTCCTTTTGTTGGTGGTACATTTTATCCTTGAGTTGGCAGACCAGCCGGTGATGAGAATGTCCTCAATGTGCTGAATAGAGCTGATGAAGTATGGTTCTCTGATGAAAAAAAAGCTGTGCGCTACTTGCCCGTTTACAAGATATTTCACATTTTAATCTTTGAATGCCTCATTAGACTGCTCTTTCTCTGATCAGAAACTAAAAGGAGTTCTCGGAGAATGAAAAATATCAGAAGAATCTTGTTTCACTCGTTCCCACATGGCATTCAAAGGGCTTTTAATTACCTCTGACAAAAACAAAGAGCATAATACAGCAGAGTACAGCTTGTCACACAATGAATACTGAAGAATTAAATATGCTGATCAACAACACTTTGAGCAATTTTTGCAATAATTGGAGCACCATCTGCCAACCATTTGTATTGTTTACAGACACATCCAACATCCAGGTTGATAGATAGAAATGAGTTCCCCTTAAAATAGCAGGTCTGACTCAGACGAGCGAGAGATAGACAGAGAGGGACAAAGTGTCATCTGTGCACTGTTGAACCACAGGTAATGATGGAGTGTCTGCTGCTGGAGTGGTGTGACTCTCTGTAACTGTCTCTGGGTTTAGGCTGAAGCAGGGATGAGTCACCCAGGCCCCAAGTGTTAATCACCACGGCTAGCTAGTCGGACTAAACAGCCCTGGGAGGACAGACCAGACCATTTGGCCTTCCTCCAGAGCATGGACCTGTACCCTCCCGCCCCAAACCACATCCCCAACCTCAGTTCAGTTCAGACCACACTTTGCCTCTTGGAATTTCTCATCTAAGTTGTATGCTGTCACTACTCACAACTCCCCAACCTTCAAAAATTAATTGGACAAATGACAGAAATGTCCTTGTGTATTTGTCTGGTTTAGTCACAGCCACAGTCATAAAGGTCTAAACAACCCATTTGTCAAAAATGACAGCGTTATCCTCTGTAACTCAGGAGATTTCGAACTGAATTTGTGGCGTTAGGGAGGCTGGATTATTTGACATTATGTGAGTGAGTTAGATAATCAGTGGCAGATTTTCTTCTTGTTTTTTTCCTCCTCAGCTTGAAAATAATAGAAATGTCCTTGTGGGAGACCTTGCTGTGTGCCAACTCCCATTTGCACTCCAATTGCTCTGTCAATAACTCAGATTGGCAGCGGCCAAATCCATAACAAAGCAGAGGCCACATCCATAACAAAGCCGTGATTACTTTCATCAAACTGAGTGAGAGGAAAAACCTTAGCAAGGGAAAATGCTGAACCTGGACTCTGGTCTTTTTGAGCGTGGCTTGGTTGTTGAACCTGCTCGTCATTTTGGTCCAAGGGAAAGTTCTTTTAGCAGTTTACATGGTACAAGTATGTTCAGACCTCCAACATACTTCCATGTTGGTCCTCTTAACCAAGTATCCTATATCTTCTACCAGAGCGAGAAACCTTTATTAATTCCACCTTCCCTCTCAACTACTTACACATGTCAGGTAACATGAGCCTAATTCATTTAGACACTCCAATACACCCAGCTTTGAATTTGACACCACTGCATTTGCTTTAAATGGAAATTGGTCTTCATTAAGGGAAAAGACAGTAGGAAGGGAGTGCCGGAGCTTTTAAGCTTGTAATAGTAATCAGAATCGATCGGGCTCAGGCTCAGAGAGAGAGAGGCAGTGACGATGCTCCAGTAGGGTGGTAACACAAGAAGAGGCTAACATGGTTATTCCCACGCTTCGGAAGCACAGCTGGCAGCAAGGAGCAAATGCACATTCATAAACGTGTGATTTTCTTTCCACAATAAGGGCTGTGGGTTTGAATATTGCTAGAGCTGTCCCCAAATCAGGACTTTCAGAGTCGACTCTTGAAACCGATGCATTGACACGTCTTCGGTATATTAATTTGTCATGTGCTTGTGGTTCATTGGTTCATGATTTATCTCATCCATATTTTTTATAAACACTCATCATTATTACTGATGCCTTTCCTTCAATACACCTTACCTAAGAGAAATATATTATTCACTCCCCTGCCCAGTTACTCTCCGTTCAGTGCACCTGAAGAGCTGCCGCCCTGCACATTCATCTCTGTCTATCAGCCTACATTAGTCTTGTGTTTGACTGTTACACCCACGTTTGAATGCCTTTGTTCATCATCTGTGATGTGCAAACATCAGATTTCCACACACTCAGAGAAAGTAAAACAGTGCGTTCATGTCATCGTGTATAAAATCCTAGCATACCACGGAGTCAACCGAGGAGTCAATCACACTGGACGGCAGTAGAGGAGGTTGTGCCGGCTTCTGGTTCAAGAGTAGTTTAGCCGACTTCACTAACATTCAGCAGCAGCTAACAGACACCAGTGTCGCTGCCCTACCCTAAAAACAAAGTGCAGTGATTGACTGACAAAATGACTCGGAGTCTTCTCGACTGATGACTCAAATCATTGACTTTTAGGGGACAGTCCTAAATATTGCAGTGAAAAGTTAATGAATGAAGTGATGGTCATTTACAGTTGGTTTGGGTGTAGCATTCAGACTGCCATTCTGACTGCCATCTTCAGTCCAACTCTAAGGGCTGCATGGCTGACAGTCAGTTTCCAAAGGGACAGTAAGAATGTCTCTCTCGTAGGTTTCAATTTGCCAATTTACTAACTACCAACAACACGTCATACGAACTACTTCGCTTGAAGTATACTGAGGCCTTTCATGGCTAGCCTGCCAGCTAAGAAGATACCACATGAAAATAAGACAATGTGGGAGTTACTGGTAGGTTTCTCCTCTTTTGGCGGAGGCTAGCCGAGTCCCCCGACCTGCAGCCCGTGTGCCAAGCTAGCACGTCTTGGACCAGTCTGTCCTCTATATCAACCCTCACATTTAACTTGCAATAAAACAACAAATAAGTCAACCCCCCAAAATGTCAAAGTAACAGAGCGTCACTGGGATTTTCTGTAAAAGTGACAGAAGTGACTGAAAATGGTAATCACATTACTGTAACTCATTACTCAGTAATGCATTACTGCCCAGCACTGGTTATGTGTGTACATTCTTGCCATCGCGCCATCCTAAACTGTCTGACATCTGTCACGTGATTGTCTACATTTTACTGAAAAGCACCAGATCTGTTTTAGGGTCACACTGTGATAAGCTTAATCCTCTCTTCTTGCCAAATAATGCTGTTAGCTAAACTATGACCTTCTTGAGCTAAAGTATGACATTCAGGCTCAGTGAAAAACATAATTTTGCTGCATGCCTGATGGAAGTCACTCTGTTAACAAAGCTAAACTTTTGCAGGTCAGGATCCATTAATTATAAATGAACTTGCATTACAAGGAAGAAGGTGCATCTTTGTATAAAACAGGTCATGGCCTTTTTGCAATCAATGTCTAAGGCTTTGCAGAGTTTTGTCTTAATAATACAAGGTCATCAGTGTCCTGCCTTCCAAAAACAAGCATCATTTTCAAGATTTCAGAGGACAATTTGCCAACTTCACTGCTGTGGTGAAACAGTGATATTTGGGCTTTCAGAATCCAATATGTTCCCCTTCTCTCTTTTTTAGATTTATTCTTTTAGTTATTTTTTCTGTAGAATATTTTATTCATCAGGTTATGATAGGCTATCCTAGTCAGAGAAGTGCTTTAGCAGTTGCCATTGTGGAGGAAATTCTGATGTGCAAAGTCCTAAAGCAGGTGTGGCTGAGCAGATCGCCTTCACAAACCCTTGCTAAATTACAGCCAGCTGTCACGCACAGATAGCATACAGCCGGGGATGAAAACAGAAAAGGACACTTCACTTCACTTTGAAATATGTTGAGAGGATATTAGATCACAAAGCATGGCTAGTCCCTTTCTAGGAAGCGTATTCAATAATTCAAGGGGGTGTGGTGGTTGCATATTCTAGCTTTGCAGACATAATAGATGGTTCATTTTTGACTCCCCTGAGGTGAAAGATTAAAAGATTTATGAGCAAATTTTGTCACTGCCTAGCAATGCATTATCTAGCGCTGAAGGTGGTCTGTTGCCATTATAGATAATCAATCAGCAGTAAGTAAGGATTTGATGCCATGAAACACCTACTGTAGCGCTCACACTTTACGATCTATTGATTCTATTATTCAGTCGGTCATTCAGCCTATAAGGTAATGCAGCTCTGTAACATATCCTGTTGTGAAACAATCTTTTTTTGCCTGTGATGCAATTATAGGAGCTTCCCCCGGCCACCTCAGGCCTCACTTGGTTTCATTAAAAGACGATTAGAGGATGATAATTGGATGAGTGGCTTGTGAGGGAGAGGATGACAGTGTGACAAAGGTCCTCTGCAGGCTCCTATCGGGAAGAGGAGTCATCCCGACGGGCTGAGGGCAGCAAAGCACATTACAGGTGTGTGGCGCAGCCTGCTGCCCCGTGGCACTGCAAGATGAGATTTTCCCTCCACATGTCAGCCCAGCCGGCCGAATTTCATTACCAGTACCTGTGAGTTGGAAGTAACAAGGCTTTATTGCCAGTATTGGGAATCTGTCACCCAGCGAGAACAGAGTTGTTTTCATAGCACCTCACCAGACTTGAAACGTTGCTCTAAGAAAACTATCCTAATGCGCTTGAACGGCTGGTGAATGCGGCGCTCGCTGTCTGAAAGCAGGTTCGGCTTGTGTGTGTGTGTGTGTGTGTGTGTGTGGGGGGGGGGGTCCCTATTACCTGAGTAATAGGGACGTCAGGTCTGCAGGAACAGCAGTGTGTGACAGTCATGGTACCACGGTGGAAAGGAGAGGGAAGGGATGGAGCTTAAGGATACACAGCGGAGCAATAAAGAATCCTCTCCTATGCCAGTAGCCGTGACAGGAAATCCATGCATCTTGAAAGGTCAAGGGCATCTCTTTCTCACTGATTGCATGTGAGCACACAAGGAACAGAGCAGCTGAGAAACAACAATAAAATAAAATAATTTTGAGCTGAGGTATAAAATGTACAGAGGATTGAAACATACTGTCCCCCAAGTATTACAATATGAAACAGAATGTGGTGTAAATATTGAAAGGAAGGAGTGATGTTGTCAACTTCTTCTGAAGCTCTTCTGAGTCTCCTCTCCTCTCCTCGGAGATGAGTAAACTCTGCGATGAGAGGGTTTGTCTCCCGTGTGTCAGACATCAAGAACAGGCTTGTGGGCCCAGTGAGGGACGAGGCAGACCTGGGCTTGATGACGCCTCCTCTCTCCTCTCTCTCTGTAACCCAATTACCACCAGGCCTTAAGGAATGGGACCGGCAGGAGTAACGTGTCAGGGGACGATGCCAACATCAAAGATAGACAGATGGTCCTGAGATTTACCACCTCAAACCAATCTCCTGCAGATATTATTACATGATTAGCTGGTGCAGTGCCCCAGATGGGAAGCTGGAATGAAGATATATCGATCGAGAAAGTGGAAAAGATTTCAACTTAACTTAAAGTCAGTATCACTTCTTTCACACACAACAGTGTGTAAGGGAAGCTTCCATGAGCCACCAAGCTCCTAAATTGGCAGCAGCAGAAAGAATTGTGCCCAGTCTGAGGCCCCCATAGGGGCTCTAAACGGTGAGCACCCTCACCCGCATGCTCAAAATAACACAGTGTTATCCAGCCTCTCAGCCGTCACTGTCACACACCACTGTTGATTTACACTTTTACATTTTAGCAGCTTACCTCTGTCTTGCATAACAGCGAACACGCTGTGACTTAGAGGCGAGATGCAGATTTCTCCCGTGACTGAGAAATGAGAAGACAGCAGTGACTGGGTGAAGAAAAAAAAAGAAGAAGCTGATAAATGATAGAAAACCCTCTCCGGAAACAACTTTGAAACTGACAATCAGGCAGATAGCGGCAGATGCTTTTCGCCTGGTACAATCTGTTAGCTTTCTCCACACCGAGCTGTCTCTGTTCCCACCTCTCCCTCTCTGTTGTTTTTCATTACTCCACATGCAAACAGCCTCCCTTTGCTTTTCTTGCCTAATTACAGACTAGTGGCTGTGAGGATACTGAACCTTATTAGGATCCGAACCTTTACAGAGTCCCACAGGCACTCAAAATGCAGGTGGTGTGAGTGAAGGTAGCCTCCCTGCATCTAAATTGCTGTTAGTAAATGATCTCTAAGGTAAAGGTTGCAGAGGAGTGAACTGCAGGTAATGTGATTCTCTCTCTCTCTCTGGAGAAAATGACCTTTTGTGGCTTGTTGTAGCTGCGGTTCATTTTTGACATGTAATAAAAGCGGCACAATTATGAGGAAACCGACAGCCAGAGTAAAACCGGCTTATAAAAGCAGCCAGTCAAATGTGCCCTTTCATTTCAGACAGCGTCTCTTTCAAAAGTAGCTTCTGTATCTGCACAGGGCACTTTGTTTTAGAGTGGACTATCTATTCAGAGGGGCAGCAGACTCCTGTTTTCCCTGCACTCAAGCCCTTAGCAACCCATGGAGTATCTAACAACAGACATTTACAAGAGGGGAGATGATCTTTTTCTGTCCTCCTTGAGTCTCATCAACAGAGAGGTGACCTGATGAGTCACTGTGGTTTGTGGGTGGGCTTATACTCTCCTGAGTATGGCATCTGCATTTTTCTGCCAACTCCAAAGCTTTGATTTAAAGTATCTCCGTTTGATTTGGAGGAGCATAAAGCGAGCTTATTAATTCCTCTGTTTTTTTTAAAAGCGAGTCAGAAAGCACTGACGACAAGATTATCCCTCCCGTCCAAAAAGCTCGATCTGTAATTGTAATTTAGTCTAGCTGGCTTCCTGCCCATGCTGGAGCCGAACTTGACAAACTTTTAATTGCTTAGCTCCTCTTGCCACTGCGTTGCCATGGAGATGGAGGATCTAAGCTCATACACACACACACACACACACACACACACCCATCCCATCTCAGAAATCTCCACATCACACGCACGTCAGTTACCATAAGGGATCCTCAACTGGCCCAAACAAGTGACAAACGTCCTCATCAACACTCTCTGTCCCAACACATGGGTCTGGTTGGTTCAAAGTGAGGCGCAGCACCAAAGTTGGACACTTCTGGATCTGAGCGTGTTTCCCTGAGGAATCAAGCAGCTGCTAATTGGACTCTTCATACAGTCATATATTTCTGGGCCTCTTTGTCAGGACAGGGTCTCTATTAAGTTGTGGCCACTTGAGCTAAAGAGACTGGCTGGTATGTGATTAAATTAAACTTGAATCCACAGGGCAACACCTGACTTGAGGAGAGAATGTGACTGAAAAGTGGGACTTAATTGCAGGGGCCGGTTTGCAGAAATAGATGTGAAAGGCCTTAATTGCTACAATGGATTCTTTACGTGTTTACTGACACACAGATTGCTTCCTAAAGCTCTTTATGTGTTGCCTCAGCCTTGAGAAAACCTGAAGAAGCCATTTAGCAGAACAATACAAAGAAGTGTTCTAGAGTGCATTGAACCATCAGCAGGCTTTTCTTGAAATGAAACACAGAGAGCCCAGATTTGAGTGAACAGGAGGCCTTTTCTCCACGTTCAAACAATTAACTGTAGTGCATTTACAAGCCATCGCCACTAATGATTGCAGGGATTACATATGAAAGGCATTGGCAAAAGGGAAAATGACTTCACTGGAGTGTAAAAGGCTTTTTTTTTTTCAGCTGCAGGGTCTGATGGGAAAACAGTTGTTTATTGCAAAAAAGAAAAGCCTTTCCCTGTAGGGCATTCCTGCGGAGATGGCAATTTGGAGAAGAAATGGATCAGTGAATACGTCTCTTTCAGAACCGTTAGGACATCGTTGATGCCTCACTGAAATGCAATATTAGACGTAGCAGGTGATTTGATGAGACTTGCCAAGAGTTTTCAAGCAACTGTCTTTTGTGCGCGTGTTCATACGCACATGCTGCACACATGACTGTGGGTCATGACAATGGGTGTATGTCAGTGTGTGCAAATGGGATTCATTCACACGTCTCCAAAGCAATATACGTCTCCAACCATCACCACTTTGGTTGGCAGGGCTTTTCCAGTCTGCTGTGTTGCTCCTTGTGCGGCTGTCAGTGTCTCTCCCCCGTGTGTCAGATCCAGCAGAGAAGCTCTCACAGCTCCCTCATCATGACTTGGCATGCTAAGAGACTTGGATGGTGGTGGCAGTGGGGAGGAGAGATGGGAGAGAGAAGAAGGGTGGAGGGGGTCTTCTCTCTCCAGCAGGCTTCATTCTCACCTCGTTCCCCAGGGCACCACACACCAGCTGGAACTCACTTAATTATGCACCCAGTATGGCGCAGAGGTCAAAATGGCACTCAAAAAAGTATTGTGTGACATGTTGTGTACTTTGGAGAAGTTACTTCATGATACATCATCCAACAAGTTATAGACCAGTACAGAATGTGTGCAATGAATATAGATGTAATTATTTTGTGTTTTACAGTCATTACATTTTAGTTTTTAATTAAATTTTTTGTGCACATTGTGAACTTTATTATAAAGTGTCTTGAAGACATAACACAGTATATTAGTGTTAATGTAGCTTGTGTCTTTTTTCCCATTAAATGGGGGTGAAAGTGAATGAAGAGATTTTTTGATTAGGCTTCAATACAATTACGTTAGCAAGGACTTGATCAACTAGAAATAACAGTTGTTGTTTTTTTGTCTGTTGGAGGGCTACAGAACAGTGTTTCAGCACATGCAAAGTCAAATGGTGTGCAAGCAAGAATTAAAAAGAGAAATCTGTCAGTTTTTACTTCCTCACTTCATTCATATGAGACCAGTTCATACAACATATTTTTTAACAGTAAGTGAACAACGTATAAGACTTAATCTACAGTATGTGGTGAACAAAAGTATGAGATACTTGATGGATGTAAAAGAGGACAAACCACAACTAAACTGTACTTTGTAGGAATGCACACTTTTAGCAAAGAAAACAGAAATGTATAGTTCTTTTTAGAGAAATAAAACAATTTTTCCAAAAAATATATTTTCCAATATGTTGTGAATGCATTTTGCAAAAACAAAAATACTTTCAAAATATCAACTTAGAGTGAACAAGAAGTACTCGTGAAAAAAAAGGACTTCCAAGGGAGGTTACTATGTTACTGTCCTACTAGCCCAAGTGTCTGTAAACATAAGTACTGCAAAAGACAGTGCTTATGACAACACACTCAGGGTGAAAGCACGCATTGGGGAGGCTACTGTATTAGCCAGCGGGGGCTCAGTACAGCCACAGTTGCTCGCTGTGAAGGAACAGATTTAAAGTCTCCAACACCCTGCAGCAGTCAGCAATCCAAACAATATACAAAAAGAAAGTAGTGCTTTGAGGCAAGGGATAGATTAAAAGTATATAAAGCAGCTCATATGATGGAGGGCAAAGCAAAGCAGTTCAGCTAAGCCAAAGCTAACTGACACAGCAACTGACTTAAGGCAAATTAGAAGGCAAAGCAACAGACATATACTGTACGTCAAAGGCAAAGTACAGAAGTCTGTTGTTTCTTCAAGCCAAAAACACAATAAAGTCCAGGATTTGGAGCACAAAGTGTCGAGTCCACAGCCACATTCCAGCCACACTGACAGTCAGCTGCTTGAGGAGATGGAGGCTTCTCCACGAGTCTCTCTGAATGAACAACTGGTTTATGAGAAGGCCAAAGTGGTAGTCTCAATTGCTTCCACATTATGGCGCAACACGGATTTTGAAGCAAATTTTAAGATGGGGTAGGCAAAATCTGTGCAACCTATGAAAAACCTTCTGCCTCTCTCTGCTGCCTCGTATCACTCCACTAAGCCCCTCCCACCAAACCCACAACTTCGACCGGCAGCCGCAGGAATTGGTTCCCCTGCAAAACCTTATCCCTCGTAGTGCTCACTCTGCACGGCTTGAGCCTCACCCATACCCCGGTCACTCTCCCCGCAACTTGGCTTCAGAGGCAGCTGCAACGCCGTCCAGCAGCAGGATGAGAGACTAGTACACCACACACACACCACTGTCCCCCCTCAAAAGTTATTCCCCACTGTTTGTCATCATGCCTCTTTGCCACGTCGATATGAGCGCCATGGCATCGAACATAATGACCCCGAAGCTCCGTGTGGAGCCGGCACGTGTTGTTTTGTGCTATACGCCGCTGTAGGCAAAGGAGGCATTGTAAATTCTTCACAAGTTGCAGGATTTTCTGCCATTGAATCAGGCTTTCACCGTCTGAAGGGACACGCACACGCATCTAGCATTTGTAGCTCAGCCAATACGAACGCACCGTCTCTCTGAAATAACCTATGATTGGCCAAAGTCTCCTGTCACGGGATAGATTTTCTGAAGCCTGAAAACAGAGCCAAGAGGAGGGGCAGAAGTAGAGGTTTTCTCTCAGACCACTTTAATTACAAAATGCTGGACGGTTATTATGGCATTTTTGCCCAATGACACCAAAAAAATACTGCCTACCCCACCTTTAAGGCATTATAATATCTGCATGCTTAGAGTTTATTTGTTTAAATTCCTTTATGTTCAAAGTCAGAGGATGCATCCATGGTCAGTGTGGAGACCGATGTGGTCATTAGATGAGTGGCAGCGGAGAGACATCTTTCTCTGACCCTTTTGCAGCTGAAAAACCTCGTAATAAACATTTCCAGCTGCCCTGACAATGCTCCAAACCTCTATGAAGTTAGAATGAACTGCCTATTAAAAGATTCAGCTATGAATATACACACTATCTGTGCTGAGGTCAGATGATGAATAACCATTAACTACAGTATTTCCATTTATTGTTGAAGGTTACTAAGTTAAGATGTATTCATATTTTATCAGACTCTAGAGGATTACAGTGCAGGAACTGTGCAGAGTCCTGGTAAGGTATTGATTATTTTAATAACTGGTATTTGAGACTTATTTAAAATCTCTTAATACTCGGGGCTATTATTTTCTCTCCACATTAAAACAAACAGAAGAAGAAGAGAGCGCAGGCCTTCTTCTGTCATATTAGGAACATTATGTTACGCTTCTGCTGTATTTCCACTGAGCAATAAAATCCAACCAGCTGCTCTAATTTATAATAACATTATGCATAATATAATACAATCCTAATAAAGCTTAATACATTTAAAATATGGTTGTGATGTTGTTACGTTCTCTTCTTTGATTATGGAGTAGGATTTCCACATTGAAATCATTAGAAAGAAGAGTAAATACAGGTTTTTTTTTGCTCTAATGACACACTAATATATGGCTTCAGAGTGCATTTAAAACACAAATGAATCCTGGGAAGTATTTACACACTAGAAGAAGCATAAGTTGCTTCAGGTGTTTGAGAATGACTTGGCAAACTTGAAAACTTTTTCAAAGCCTCATCCCTATTTCATCTTCACCCAGCTCTCTGCGACACGTACTAATCATCTCCAGGCAAGAAACGTCACCTGGACGTCCGTCTTGTTCCTCACAGACCCGAATGTCTTTCAACAATGACAAGTGTGCCCGAACCCACTGCTGAATCATTAATGGCGCTATTACCACCCGATACATCTTTTAGCAGCAGCTGTCTCGTTTCTGAAGACTGGGCCAGTTTTTAATAGCTTCATCTCTGGCCATTTTTGGAAAAGGGGCACAGTGCTTCAATTAGTAGAAGTGAATCTTTCCATACTTACAGCCTGCCTGTCAGAGTTCAACATGTCGCATTTACTTCATGGTTATTTATGTCACCGACGCTCTCATTTAGATGGTTTTATTTCACTTCATTAAGTCCCAATTACAAAACCATGTTACAGGAAGTAGTGACATCTTGTTTTAGACATTAGAGCGTACAGGCCTGTGCTGACATTAATGTGGAGTAAATACTTTTTATTAACTTGTGGTCTTAGTTGTTGCTATTGTTGTACTTCACCTCTAGCTGCTCCCTCACATACAGAGGCCATACAGGGTGCTATTGCCGCCCTCAGAGCCATAAAAGATAAGATGGGCAAATGACAACACACACACCTACGCACAACAAACACACAGCCGTGTATTGGTGCAAATTTGCACACACGTGTGCAGCAAATGCAAACATAGGGTGGCAAGATACACAAGTGTTCTCCTGATAATGATTTATAGAGCTCGGTGGCGAAGGCCAAAGTGCTGTTATCATATGCTAGCAGCAATTTTCAGCTCTCAAAAACCCTCCACACCAAGCTGCAAACACCATTAGCTTGTACATCCTGGAGATACGATGTGCACTTTCTGTAGCTGTGCCAAGTACTTCTTGTCTGCTGTCATCCTATAGGGAGATAATGAGTCCTCCTTTCTATACTGCTATACCCAGTCCAAGGTCCATTATTATATGAGAACAAAAGGACCTAATTCTTTCCATGTTTCCAAGTCCTTCAGAGCTGGATCGAACAGAGCTGATTTCAAAGCTTGTTGTTCTTTTCATGGAAGGTTTGTCTTCAAAGGAAAAGATTGTGATGCGTCAGTGCTAATCTGTTGTGCCCCTGATTGTGCTCATGTAAAACTGTTTATGCTCACATGTAGGCGAAGGCAGGCCTAAAATACAAAAGGCTCTGTTCACAACACAGAGGGCAGATGCAACTCTCTCTCTCTCTCTCCCTCCCTCCTCCCCTCCTGTGAGAGATTTATCAACAAGAGTTGAGGCAGTAATTCTCCATAGTGGATGTTCAATAATTCATGCCAAGACACTCTCTCAAGCTTATAGTGAGAGATTGGTAATTGTCTTACCACGCAGTGCTCTCTCCCTCCTCTCTGCTCTGCATTATGTGTGTTATTAAATCCATATACATTTGGGTGTTATTTATGGGGCGCGTATATGAATCATCCATTTAATGCTTTGCCAGGGAGGATGATTACCTTTGATTGTAATGGAGGTTGAGTAAATGTGCTGTAGCATGCTGCACTCTCCGCTTGTTGTTCTCACTTTCCACTTTTCCAAGAGATATTGTAGATTTTTGGATGTGGTCACTTTAAGGCTACAAAATGTTGCAGAATATCAAGAAGTGCAATGTTTTGAGGACATATATTATACCTATGAATATAAAGTTTATAAAATGGCTAGAGAATCCTAGAGTCATCCCAGTGAAGCTATTTTACAGGTACACGTTTGAAACACAGGCTGAAAACCCTGAAACCTGATTGGATGACCAAAATATTGGTCAGATCCAGCATAATGTATCTATTGGCCCATTAAAACCTGAGAATTGTGTAAATGTAAATGGTTATGTATGTGTATTGCCAAGTATTAATCAATGCACATGTTGTCATATAACACACAAATATCTGAGTGATCGAGTGTAATCGCCAACTAAATTTGACATCCATGCTAGCAGCTCTGTGAGGCTGCACTTACTGTAGACACAGTGGTGCTTTTGAGCTAAATGCTAACATCAGCATGCTAACATGCTCACAATGACAATGCAAACATGCTGATGTTCAGCGTGTATAATGTTTTCCATGTTCACCATCTTAGTTTAGTGTGGTAGCATGCTAACATTAGCTAATTAGCACTAAACACAAAGTACAGCTGAAGTTGATGGGAATGTCATTTGTTTAGCGGACCTGTATTTGGTCATAAACCAAAGTGCGGGACAAATTAAAATTTTGACCTGATGGTGGCGCTAGATGGGGTCATGTCCTGAGAGGCAAACCATCCAATACCTGTTGAGGTATTTCAACATTGCCATTCCTACAGCCTAGCATGGCTAAACAGTGAAAACAAGTACAATGTCATAAGCATATACTGTACATAACTTTATTTAATGTTTTAGAGCCGTTCTGCCCTCCACAGTGGTGGGAGTTCACTCACATATAAGCTGTGTTAAATGATGAATGAACTGTGGAGGGAGGAGGAAAGAGGGACGGGGGAGAAATGGTCCCGGAGTATGCTGGAATGGCCCGAACTAGAGCACAGCGTAATGCTGTGTGTCTGTGATCGTGACTTGAAGTCAACTGTGAATATGGTGGGATGAGGAGGGGACACGCTATAGTCTACTTTGGATGAGAGAAAACAGAAAAGGCTTGTTTAAATTCAGAGTGTGTCGAGCCCATGAGTTGAACCCTCGAAATTCACCTAATCAGCTTTGTCATACTGTAGCAGTGTGTGTGCTTGTGTGCATATGCGTGTGTGTGTATGTGTGCGGGCATCTGAGTGTGCTTATGTTTGTGTGTTTAGGATTCTCCATATGGATTTCTGTATGTTTATGTGTGTGTTTGTGCATGTGTGTCCATGTCCTTGAGTAAATGTGTTCGCTTGTTTACTGTATGTGCTCTCCCCTGTGTAGTGTCGGAGTGGCGAGCTGTGCCGTGCTATGCCTAATTTTAGGCTACTGATGTGTGATGTGTTTGGGGCTCTGGCTGTGTCGGAGGTGTGATGTTTATCTCTTCCTCTGGGGAACAGCTGTGACAGCCTTTTTCAATTGGCCAAAGCCTCTGACCGAAGCCCTTGTTACAGCTAAATAAATCACCCAAACGTGCAGCTATATTACCATACAAATTATGTGTTCAGTAAACTATTAAATCTGTTGAACCTTTCAAGGCCATTCTATCTTTAAGGTGTGAGCTTTATAGAGACTTTATATCACTACACATCATTCAACTGTCTGGCTTGGCCCCAGGTCAAATCCAAGCATCACTAGTCTGGTGTGCATTGGGTATTACATTTATTTTCAAACCATTAAAGCTGCTATCTGTAGAATTTAAAAATTTCCAGTTTTGGTGCCCCCCAGTGGTAGTATCAAAAAAGATGCCATAACAGGCAATGCAGATGAGATAAATGGGCTAAAAGCAACGTATAGACTTTTCTCTTGGGTTGTCTCATTATTCTTCAAACAAAAATAATGAATAATGTGAAAGAGTCATATAAAAATGTAACTAAACCTAACCTGAATTAAATGTTTTTATGTTAACAAAGGTTCAGGTGACTGGGATGTGAAAGGGCTCACTCATAGGAACAAACCAACAGAGAATCATCACCCCTCAGCTCAGTGGATTGTTTTAGCTCAATAATCCCAGCTGTGCTGAACTATTTCAAATGGCTGCTGGCGAAAATATAATATGTGATTTTTAAACATTTTATTTGAACCTTTAACAAAATCTCCCTCTGGCCTCCCCGCAGATTGAAGACATCGTTACACGAATACAAGATGAGAAAGCAGGAGGTGTGGCCATCCGTACTGTTAAAAGCTTCCTCTCCAAGATCCCCAGTGTGGTATCAGGTCAGTATTTGTGTGTGCGTAGGTGTGTTTGTGTGTACATGCCTGTTTACTGTACATGGCTGCGTGTGATTGCACATTTACATATGCTGCAGTTCCTTGTGTGTTGCTTCCTTAATAAGGGCTTACCTTACTTGATGTGTTGATAATTGTGTATGTGTTTTGTTGTCTCAGCCAGCGAGCGGACTTAGAGAAAATGTACGAGTCAGAATCAGCAAAGCAAATATGACCTTTTGGGCTCATTTAAATTTCCACTACTATGTTTGGAGGCAGATGATGTCTTTGCCATTAAGACCTCAGCCACTGAGGAAACTGCCTGTGGTGTGACGCTGCCCTTGTCACACTGCAGAAAAGCTACTTTTCTCTTTCTTGTTTCCGTCTGCGTCCCTCTGTGTGTATGCACTGTACTCTTTCATGTGTTTGTGTATGAAATGAGTCACCAGTATTGGACGAGGAGGTTGCTCCCGCTCTCCTAGAGGTTGTTTTCTGACTCACATGGCTCCCCCAGGCCCGATGGCCTCACCAGCTCTCTCAGCAGCCTCTGCCAAGCACAAGGGCCGTGCCAGATATTGTGCTGTCCAGGAGCACAGAGAGAGAACGGCCTGCAAACCTGTTAACATTATGTTATATTTAGACACCTACTCAGCTTTGACAGCTTTGAACCACAGAGATGAATCACAAAGACTTCCTCAAAGCTCATTTTTGTTTGTGGATTGCAGCTTTTGTCGAAACTATTGCAGATGTGGAACTGTGACGCCACTTCTAACAAATGTCCTTCTCTGAATACCAGGGGCGGACATTGTTCAGTGGCTGATGAAAAACCTTTCCATTGAGGATCCAGGTATGCCCGCTGAGCAAACTGTCATTACATTTAAGCACAAGAGAGCTCAACTGAAGAGGAAGGTAATTTCGAGTCATACCCCCCCTCCCTTGTGTGTGCTTTCCCTCATGTCAACAGCTGAAGCCATCCACCTCGGGAGTCTGATCGCAGCCCATGGTTACATCTTCCCCATCTCTGACCACGTCCTGACACTTAAAGATGACGGAACCCTTTATCGCTTTCAGGTACAAAAAGCTCCACCATGGGAGAGTCCTTGATATGTGTTAGGAGGCCTTTGAATATAGAATAAGATGGTAGTTTATCAGAGGGATATGTTTATTGCGTGATGCTAATGAGTGCAATCCTTGCTAAGCCTATTACTCATCCCACCAAGGTCGACACTGTATATCCCTGCTGGACGCTGCATCACAGTGGGAGGGGGCCATAGAGCAGGGCCTAACGGGCCAGCTATGCAGCTTGTCAGAGGGGTGGTTTTTTCTTCACTCCATCTGATCCAGCATGAACTTCGACAGGTCCCTCTGACGGCTCCGCGATGACTCATTTCTGTGACTGGGCCATTAGCATCTTAATCCGGCCAGCCAGGCAGGCTCCCCTATGGGAAACACTGAGTTGGCTGCACGCTGGCTGCACGCTGGCTCTGCACTTTTCATTGTCACCAGCCTGCCCCTGCTCCTCCCCCTCAGTCTACCTCTGAATGCATTTATCTTCACATCTATTGATCAAGATTATTAAAAGCCATTATTGTGCCTGCGCAGTGAGGGCAGCTTGTGTCACACTTGCTCATTCAGCGGGGGCTGAAAATATTCCCTCTGATGTTGTTGTGATGCAACAGGCCCACGTCATCAGAACATGTAAAAAGAGTCCCCGGTGCATTTGAAATGTATTGGCCGGTCTCCATAGCTGTGCTGTAAGGATTAGTGAGAGGGGGATGTTTGTTTGCTGGTCTATAAATAGATACTATTCTAGTAGAAGACTGCTGTCAACTGTCTTCTGTTGTTTGTCACAAATCTGCCGATTTGTGCAGGCAGTGGTGAAGACTTACAGGTCAACTTCTGAGTTGAAATGACAATTATAGTGCAGAGTGAGAGCATGTTAACCTTTTTGTTCATAACAAGCACATTCATCAGCGTCAGCCTTTTGCTCTTAGGCTAATTACCGCTATGAGTAATAGTGGAAATGAAATATGTGGTTGAGTGCCACCAACTTCTAATTCTGCCCCGTTATTAAGAATGCATGATAGATGTGAGCGATCCATTATTAATGGACTTGGGAATGAACTTTGAATGTGTAATATCATTTGCAATAGACAATTAAATATGGATAGAGAGAATATAGCCACCATTGCTCCACAGATAGTTATGTGCAGCACACGGATGTCAAGGACCATCATCAAACAAAGAGTCGTCTTTTGACTTGAGGAGGGATGCGTGGGTGGTGGGAGAAATGAGATTCCAACATTCATATTGGGGACTATTATTGTTTAAAAGAATGTAATGCTTATATAAACAAAATCTGTTTCTGTTTCATCCCCTTCTGTTTTTATCAGTCTCCATACTTCTGGCCTTCAAACTGTTGGGAGCCTGAGAACACAGACTATGGTGAGTCACACACTGTCTCTCAATTTTTGCCTCTTTCTCCAAACCAGTAAGATCTTGCTAATGCCTCCAGCTGTCTCTCTTCCTCCAGAGCTGAAACACAACTCATACTGTTGATCTGTTGTTGACACTCGCTGAGTATTGATCCACATGGCCGTTCTCTGTAATGTATCTGGCCCTGAGGAACCCCCACTACAGAGAATCCTGTGGGACAATATTAGCACCAACAAAATAAAGGGAGAGTCACTGATATGAGCACATTTCTGGATCTCTGCATGGCATTTACTTGAGGCTTGTTAATTCAGAAGACAACAGATCGCCTGCCTGCTCCATTCATTAGTGTTGGTTCACACAGATGAGACCTCAGTAAAAAAAAAAAAAAAAGAGAGCACCATCCATTGGATGGACCATCCTTTTTTTATTTTGTAGTTACAAAGCAGACAACACGTCTGACAAACCCTCTTCGTGTCTCACTCTGTCTCTCTTTCCCCCTCTAGCCATTTACCTGTGCAAGCGCACCATGCAGAATAAGGCCAGGCTTGAGCTAGCCGACTATGAGGCTGTAAGTACACTGTCATTTTGGTTTAGCGATTGCCAGGAAGCTCTCAGTTCAATGCTATCATTGCGCACGGACCATAATATGATGACACTCTGAATTTCCTGTTTTCTTTCACAAAAGAGCTGAAACAGTGTCCTCTGGGGCCTTGAAATGCCAAGATCAATTCTTCCCTGCAAAAAGCCATTATCCACTTACAGACTTTTATACAAATCCGGTCAAAGGTCATTTTTCTTTTTCAGGAGCACCATTTGGCAGAAAACAATGCAGTTATTTACTGGCCCCAAAATATATACAAAAGTATCTTGACATCAGCAGATCAATACAGTCTCAAGAAGGGCATTACCGCAGTGCTGATCTCTTGCTGTTATACAATAGTGATGCACTGCACTTTAATATTCAAAATTACTCTGCAACTATTGTCCAGTAGACTTCCTTTCTCTCCTATTCAGGTCACTTTATGCCTCCAGGCCTCATTGCTCTCACTGTTAACATGCCTGCTAGTTGGTACTCAGAAATGTTTGTCTCTTTGTAATGAGGTCATGTACTGTATCTTTGACAGATGCTTGTTTGGGTTGTGTTAAGGACACACAATTTGGTATGCATCTCTGATATGTGTACACAGTGGCACTTATAAAGCTTTTATTTATTTTTTAACATAGCGGAATTTATCAGTTGTACTCAATGTGCTCATGGGTTTGTGGTATGAGTCACGACCTTTGTTGCTAATCATCCCCTGCTGGCCTCACATTAGAGATGGTCTACTCTGGAATGAACATAAGTCAGTAATAGTGAAAATGAAACATTTAGAATTTTAGCCACGTAAACCAAATTATTATATATTTTCAAGAGCATATATTGTACCTGGCAACAGGAAAACATTTGAGGGAATAGTTTGACATTTTGGGAAATGCATTTCTTTGCCTGCGGAGAATTAGATGAGAAGATTGACACCACTCTCACAAGAAAGTGGTGTCAGTCTTTTCATTTAACTCTCCCTAAATGTCAAACTATTCCTTTAAGAATACAGAGATTAGTTACAGCTATTACACTGATTCATTCAATGATAAACGGTGCCTATGCGTCAAACTCCAAATACTGTGTGGCAGCAGCAGTTCAGGAACGTTATGTTATAATGTTGGCAAAGTTATGGCACGCCATCACAGTGAACGAATAATGTAACCATCTAACGGCCTTGAATTCAAATAACCGTCGCCTGCGCCTGATTGGTTCCTGCAGGAGAACCTCGCCCGGCTGCAGAGGGCTTTCGCCAGGAAGTGGGAATTTATCTTCATGCAAGCTGAGGCTCAAGTCAAGTGAGTACACGCCTGTACATGTGAGTCAGAACATGTCACCTCTCGATGTCAGTGTCGCTCTAACATGACGCAGTTAGGCCAGTAGGAGAGCTGCGGGGATAGAGAGATGTTGAGGAAATCAGGTTTCTACATTCACACGAAATACTAACCTTTGGCTGCATGCATGGTTTGAGTGTTATTTCCCCAAGGAAGAGAAAATGCTTTAGTGTGCAGTGTCAGTTGGGCGTTGGGCCAATGCTTTTCTCATTAACAATGCTCTGTTTTTACGCCCTGCTTTGACTGGAGGGTTGCATGCATTAAATACAACAAGTATTCCCCTATGGAATTGAACACACACAATTCTCCCTAACTTCCACCTCTTAGTAAGACCTCCATCTGGTGATTTGCATGTGTAAGCACAGCACTAATATATCACATCATTCAGTGAGGAAAAAACCTTCCTCTCTTGTCTATAAAATTCTTCAAAGTCATGCCATTGTTTGTTGGCTGCTGTTTTGTACAAGTGGGGGTTATATGGAAAGTCTTCTTACATCTGAGGAGTAAACAATACCTGGCAGGGGCCGATCAGTAAATGTCAGTTATGTAAGAGCTCGTCCCCACCAGCGGCAAAACCAGGCCTCGCTTGGTGAGGCGAGCAGACAGGTTAAGACCCGCACTGTTCAGCTTTTTGCTCTCTGTCTGGCCTGTCAGTGGTATTAGCGTGTGTGTGTGTGTTTGTGAGAGTGTGTGACTTAATTCTGGGGCCTGATTTATTGTTTATTGTGACCTGACATTTCAGAGGTGTGTGCTCTACATAAGAGTGGCCTGTTTCCTCTGTTGACAGGATCGACAGGAAGAAGGACAAGGCAGAGAGGAAGATCCTGGACAGCCAGGAGAGGGCATTCTGGGACGTCCATCGGCCAGTGGTGAGTTAGGGCCAAAGTCATGAAAAAAGGAAAGGAAAGGAAAGCAGGGTCAGATGCTGCAACAGTGTAAAAACGGAAAGAAAAGAAGGACTGTTATGTAGGTAGACAATTTTAGCATTTAAAGCCTGAAAACAGCAGATTCAGCTCCACACACTGTTCAGCTGAAAGCCCTGTTTTGTTGTTGGTAGCAGAATCAGATTTGGTGCCAGTCACTTTGCATACGAGCCTTTTGTGAGCGTGGCATTGCTGAATAGAGACAACAGCATTGTACTGTGTGAGCAGGACAGGCGCAGACCATACATGCTGGAGAAACACTGTTATCTGACCCAGAAACGCACTCTGTCTCCTGCCACCTCCCACAGCCAGGCTGTGTCAACACCACAGAGATGGACATCCGCAAGTGCCGAAGAGAGAGGAACCCACACAGGGTAAAAAAGGTGAGGAGACAAAGCTGGTGTGATATATGACAGTTTAGCTTTCTGTATCTTAATATTATCAGTGAGCACCACCTCACCACCCCTGAAGGATTTTCTTGACTAGCCACTGAAAACTTTCTGATCACTTAAATTTTTTATTTATTTTTATATTCATTATATATATCATATTCAGTAAATGTTATCTCCCAAAATGCTTCAAAGCCTTTTCCACAGTGCCAGGATAAAATTCTGGTGGGAAGTTGTATTAAATCCCTTTATTATATTTTAATGAAATGTTGTTTTTTTTCATACAAAAAATTAGTTGTAAAGATATTTTTATAAAATATGTACTTTTATATGTACTTTTTGTAAAC
The DNA here is from genome assembly GCA_002120245.1 of Maccullochella peelii. Taxonomy (NCBI): domain Eukaryota; kingdom Metazoa; phylum Chordata; class Actinopteri; order Centrarchiformes; family Percichthyidae; genus Maccullochella; species Maccullochella peelii. Next base: position 14,282 of record LKNJ01002159.1, on the reverse strand, counting down.
TATTTTTTAATAATACATTTTCTTTTACTATCTTTTATTACAAAATGACAAAAATCTAAATGTATATTTTTTGCTTAGTTATAGTTTTTTTTCTGAAATCTGTCATTTTTTACAGAATACTTGAATAAGACAAAATATACGTTTTTGTTTAGTTATAACATATTTGTATAAAATATGTAATTTTTGGAGAATATTTTAAATAACACATTTTTGCTTATCTAAATCTAAATGTATATTTTGCTTAGTTTAATAAATAATATAGTTTTTTATAAAATATTTTACTAGAAAATATAAAATGACAATGTCTGTATATTTACTTTTGTTTAGTTTTAAGAATATTTTACCATGTTTTACAACACATACAGTAAATAAATACTGGGTTGTTGTTTTTTTGTGGGTTTTTTTAACAAATTTACAAATATTTGTGTGTAAAAACAATCAAATCCAAAGATCTTAAGATATTTAGTGTAATTGTAAAATGTAAGCTCTTCATGTTGTTAAAACCCCAAACTCCCAGACACAATACTGTGGCCATCACCTTGGTATCTTCAACTATTAACTGACATTTATCAAACTGCAATATTGGTCTGTCAAGGTTTATGAAAACCCAGTGGCATCAAAACAAAACAAGGTTGAACACGTCTCCCCTTCTCCTCTTCTCCAGTCGGTCTATGGGGTACCAGATGATGGCCAGAGCCAGCCGAGTCCAATCCACATCAGCTCCCAGCCGACCAGAAAGTCCACCAGAGAGGACGTTCAGAAGGAGGTAACTCACGGTGTGACAGTTTTCTCCATAGGTCATTACCACCAGTCTGCCTCGCCCATCCATCATAATGACAGTCAGGGACGCAGACTGATGAGCTGTTATCTTATTTAGCTTCCTCATTACTCTGTCTCCCTCTCCATCAGATTACCTTCTTGAACATCCAGCTTGACAGACACTGTATGAAGGTTTCCAAAGTGGCCGACAGTCTGATGAGCTACACGGAGCAGTTCATGGAATATGACCCCTTCGTCTCGGCCCCAGAGCCCCCCAACCCCTGGATCGGTGACGATTCTTCCTTCTGGGACTTGGAGGCAAGGTGAGGCTGGAGGGGCTATGTTGGGGTGCAGGCTGAGAGTTCACCGGAGGCTGATAGTGCTTTAAACCAACACTGAGGTCAGGTGCAGTGCAGAGGTCTCGGTGCTGATGAACTTTTGTTGTCCTGAATCAGGAGGGAACTGTCTGTTTGTATCTCATCTCAAATGAGAACTAATGCTGGCATTCCCAAAGGTTGACTGTGCTCTGACACTCAGGGGAAATGACTTATAAACACGAAACCACTCTTTTCTATTCTATCCCATTTCATTCTATTCTTTTCTAATCTGTTCTATTCTGAGCAGTCGCGACCCCAGCCAGCAGCGTGTGAAGAAATGGGGCTTCTCTCTGGAGGAGGCGCTGAAAGATCCGGCAGGACGAGACCAGTTCCTGAAGTTCCTGGAGTCAGAGTTCAGCTCAGAGAACCTGCGGTGAGGCTGTCATTGTACCTCATGTACCTTTCTTAAAGCGGCTCAATATTTTTACATGAACAATGGATCACATGCGTATGTGAAATGGGTCACTCGTAGTGACGAACCCACAGAGAACTATCGCTCTGCGAAGCATTGTTTTGGTTTTGGTTTTCACAGGCAAATAATGTACTTGTACTCCACACTTACAGTGACAGCTATACTTGGCTGATTAAGATTTTACACATAAAACCTATGGTCATCTTGTAAAATATAAGGAACTGTTATCAAGTTTTTACCCAACAGTATACAAAGAAATCACATGTCAAAACAAGTATGTTAACATATATATAGTACATATATTATATATAGTAGAAACATTAATATTTCATCAATATTCAAATGAATTTATTCATCATATTAAATGGCATCATCAGAATATAATAATAGTGAATGTAACAAAATAGGCAGCTTAACTGCCAGTTTTTTTGTACACTGTATATTTTGGGGAAGCTTTTATTGATTAGATATGATGCCGTTGTAGGTTCTGGTTAGCAGTGCAGGATCTGAAGCGGCGGCCTCTCCAGGAAGTGCCCTCCAGGGCTCAGGAGATCTGGCAGGAGTTTCTGGCCGAGGGAGCACCGAGCTCCATCAACCTGGACTCTCACAGCTACGAGCGCACCAGCCAGAACCTCAAAGACCCAGGACGATACAGCTACGAGGACGCTCAGGTGGACTGTGTTGTTTCTTCCTCATGGATGAGTTCACATGACTGTACATGTTCACGCACGCATGAACACACACTCACACAAGTCTGAATAAACACCAGACACATAGGCTACAGTGCCAACACACCTGCGCCTGTACACATACATACAACCAATACGTCTCTAGTGCTACAAAGAAAGTGATTTCGTGGTAAATAAAAGGTGTCGAAACTGTAGACTTCATAGAGAAAACATTTCATTTTCATTTTTACTCAGTATTTTTTCTTTTCATTAAAACACCTCCTCCTTATACCTCATTGTAATTTAACAACGCTTTCTATAGTGTCAGCCTTAAAAGCATGTATAGGCTCTATTTTAAAAAGGTCCTTTCACTGGGTTTGCCCTCCACTACTTCCCTGTTTACAACACACACACACACACACACACACACACACACACACACTACAGCCATTTATTTCCTCTCCTATCCACTTGCCCACAGAAACACTGAACCCTTCCTCCCCACTCATGTTACACAAGTGATTGAATGAGAGGGCAGGGAGGAATAGAAAGAGAGAGGAGAGAAGAAGAATGACAGAGTGTGTTTGTGCCAGGGCCCAATGAGGCGAGTAATGCCATGAATAGGTTGTTTGGTCGGTTCACCGTGGATTCCTCTGGTTTAAAGTGGGTTGGTGATGTGTGACGTGGAACGCCTCTCGCTGGCAGGGCATTACTCAACTCTGTCTCACAGGACTCTGCCGTTCATGTCAGCACGCTGGGTTTGCATCGCCCCCTCCGAATCACACATGCATGCATAGCATTACCATAATCAGACCTCCTTTATTTCTCTACACTTGGCTGATTTTTCCTTTTCATTCCCTTTTCTCCCAGGCCAGCACACACTCATCAGTTTTTCTTTCTGTTGCAGGAGCACATATTCAAGCTAATGAAAAGTGACAGCTATGCACGCTTTTTGCGATCCAACATCTACCAAGACCTCCTGTTAGCCAGGAAGAAGGTGAGCTGCACTCACTGACCCCTATCTCACCTCTTCTTTTTACAAAAGTTTGTCACTCTTATTGCATTTCTCATATTGGTTTTATTCTTTTTTTATGATTTAAAAGAAATTGCAGATTCATATCTATTGTATGTATGCAGTCGGCCATAGAGTCATTATTACATGCTGCAAAGTAGTTAGTGACAATTGTGGAATGTAATGAAGTACATTTTCTCAAGTACTGTACTTGTACTTTAATGGAGTATTTCTATTTTATACTACTTAATATACTTCTATTCAATTTTGGAGGCAAATATTGTATTTTTCACTCCACTACATTTATTTGGCAGCTTTAGTCACTAGTTACTTTGCAGATTCAAAATATAACCAACTACAAAAAATAATGTTGTATTACTATAGATTATGCTACCCAACAGTAGATATGATGTAGTTAAAATCAGCCCCAACTTTACCAGCTGCAACATTAGTGATGCTTACACATTAATGCATCAATAATTATAATCCAATGATATAATATATATGATTCTAAAATAGTACTTTTACCTTTGGTACTTTTTTGCATATTTTGATGCATATACTTTTGTTCCTAAAATTTTGAAAGCATGACTTTTCCTTGTAACAGAGTATTTCTACACTGCGGTATTGCTACTTTTACTTGAGTAAAATATCTGAATACTTCTTACACCACCAGTGATGTTTTTAGAATATACACAGGGAAAGCAAAGTAATTCAAACAACTCAATGTTTAGGACTTGTACTTTAAGGTTATCTGGTCACGCATGCATGCCACAAAGGTGGGTCATTTTAATGTCATTTGGCAGCATTTGGCAGCTCTTAACAAGGTCTGGCAATCAGCAATTTGATACTGTCACGAGATACTAACAGAGCTCTGAAAAGGCAAAACAACTGTGCCCAAGATGCAGGTGCAAGGAAACTGCTAAATTATGTAAAATGTCAAGGGAACAGTCTCAAAAAACATGACATCATATGCCAAACACAGACAAACTGCTGTGTAAAAGAGGAACAACAGTCACGCTGTGAAATTACCAACATACAGTACACAGATATGAAAGAAAAGAAAATGATATAAGTGGTTGACAGATGCAGCCTCAATGTTGTATCAGTGACAATTTTTATGTAAAAAACCCCCAGTCTACCTCCTGTAGGGTATCAGTGTCATTTGTAAGACTTGCGCAGCTAACAAACAGTCATTTAGCTGTTACTGTGTAATATGGAGCTTTCCAGCAAATCACAGCTGCCTCTGTTCATGCTAGCATTTCTGCCCTTTCCCGTTTGGACACTTCTCCCTCTGCTGGCCTGTCACTGACCCCACTCCATTTCCTAAAAATGCAACTCCCATATTGTCCTCGGCCCTCATTTTTGCTATGCTTGGCCCCTTTTTTACTCACTAACTACATCACCCCCGACCCTCGTCAACACCGGTGCCTGACCCAAACACTCACCCTGCTTCCCCCTCCCAAAACAGCAGCCAGCAGACACTGAACAGGGCCGCCGCACCTCCTTGGAGAAGTTCACCCGCAGTGTGGTAAGTCATTTGGAGCTGGGGCTGTTCATATCACAAACCACACTGGCTGGCTCACTATCAGTGGCTTTTGCAATTATAACCATATTACACTCTATTATGGCTCTTTATACCTGTAATAGGATGTGTATTTGTGAATAAGATAACATGCTAGTCACATGAATGGTTGCAACCAAGCATTTTAGATTTAAAAAGCACCTTGTTGGTAGAGATATTGTGTGATTTATAAAGTACTTTCAGCATCTCAGTCTAGTAATGTGTTTTCATTTTAATTGACCTTCTAGGGCAAATCATTGACGGGAAAGCGCCTGACAGGCCTGATGCAGTCATCCTGACACAGCCTGTGCTGTAGGGGCACATCCAGACCCTGTTGGAGGGGTGACCGCCACACAGGGGCCGGGGCAGAGGCACAGACAGTGGAGCTGGGCTGGACAGGGCTGCTGTGGAGGCTCTCGGACACTGCTCCGAGTACTGCTGCCATACTGGTAGTGCAGCACTGGGCCTGCTGGGGTGAACGCCCCAAACACAACGGCTGAGGAAAAGACAATGCTGACAAGGGGAACCTCAGCCAACACAACACATGGCATGCAGCATACAGTATAAGCACATTCAGACTAGGGCTGCCCTCTTTTCATTACTTCGTTAGACCGCTTTGTTGAACTAAGCTGTTTTATATACATATGTTTATTGAATATTAAAGCACATATCTGGTGTTCTAACAATATTCTTTGATTAAAAACTACATTTAAAATCTATTTGCCACAATGTGACCGACTATTGGTTTAGTTGTCCTAAAACAGCTGGGGCCAGCCCTAACTCAGACATAATTGCTTAAATACAAGGTCAAAGAGGCACATCAACACAGACACAAATCTACAATATTTTGCATATATCTCTGTACTCACAGGGCAGCCAGCAATAAATAAAGTGTGAGACCACTTTTTTCTTTTTTTTTTTTAGAAATATATCCAACCTCTTTTTATATCCTTGACATTTCTATTATATCTGTTCCTTATAAAGCACATGACTTGTCAGTTAAATAGTGCACATAGTTTTGGCAGTAATCAAGAATACAACGTTTTTTTCCCCATAAGATTGATATTGAAAGATGTCTACGAAACTGATTTTTGAAGGTATAATCTTTCATGCTTCATTACATTCCAAAATCTGGCACAAGGGCTTAATGTAGCATTCACATTGCACTGTTGCATGTGTCGTCCAATGTCTTTGTTGAGGATTATTTGCTTTGTAATGAGACTTAAGGCGAAGATGAATTTAATTCAGTCGGCAGATTGGTTCACTGCTTTCACAACTTCCAGGCTTCAAGTTCCAAAATGTTCAGGCTACACTGTCAAATTAGTAAATTCCAAAAGTCTGTGTGAATAACTGAGTGTAGTTTTTAAAGTTTCCAGTGCCATGGGTCCATCTAGTGGTGGTTAAACCACAGGACCAGCAACAGAGTGTTACAAGACTGTATTAAGCTGTGTTCGCATCATATCGAAGGACATCATGATGTCAAAACTAGTTGTTCTTCGAACATGGAGATATTTCTCCTGACCTGCACCCCAACATGGGATCATTTATGTTTTGTTGTTTTTTACTGCATGAATATCACATCTTTTGTTTTCTCAAAACAATGAAACCTGCCCTCTTTTGTTTGGCAAAATGTATGCCACGACTCTCCACCTAATAATCGTCATGTGTTTTAATGACTATGGGGAAAAAGGTGCATGTTATTGGACCATAATGGAGCGTTAACTTCGGGGGAAGATGGTTTGACTTTCCAAAGATGGCGCACAGACAGGGGGAAAGCCCTGAACTGGAGCAGCACTCCTCAGTGAGCTAACATCAAAGCCCTGAAATTACTGGGAACAATATTTGACCTGTCTGCCACGGGTGCTGCACACTGAACATTAAAGGCCTCTCTGCTCCACTCTGGCTTCAAACTTCTTCTACAGACAGAAAGCGCTTGGACTGAGGAGATTTTAGCGTCACAGCTCCCCCATGAGGCCAGTGACTGCTACAGTGAGAGACTACACTGCTGAATGAGTCATTCATCAATTATTTTCTATTAGAGTTGTTGCAATGCACTGTACAGGTCATATTAATAATTATCATTATTATCATAAACCAATAACCTCTTGATTATAAGGTAGAGAGAGATGCTTAACTTGAGTCGATGTACCAAATGTTATTCTCAGCACAAACAGTGACACTATGTACAGGGTGCATTGTAGATGTAAATTGGCTAAATTTCATTATCCAAAAGCACACTTTATTATGATATGGGCACATTACTATGCATGTAACATATTCAGGGCATTTTGTGCTTTTAGTTTCTCAATCAGCAAGATAACTACTGGCACTCCAAAACACTCAAGCACTTGCTATCTATTCATGGGTACTAAATAATAAAAACTCTGGACCTGTCTGCTCTGTGCCGCTCTTTTGTTGGTGTTTGCTGTTCTGTGTCATGAAACAAAATAAGTCCAATGTGTCTCCTTTGTGTGTTTTGGCTGAGATCTGATTTCTTTATCTGGTGCTGATCTGGCGCTCCCTGTTTCAGGTGTGTCACAAGACAAGGCTGCAGGTATACAACGGTATTACCAAATGTAAATCACAAAACATTATCCTGATGTTGTTTCTGTGTTCACTGCCACAAATTCAGTTTCTTTACTTGGCAGTGTAGTAGCACTCATAAGTAGCAGTATTTATCTGCTCTCATGAAACGGCCTACTGAGCTCTAGCAGGTGGTTCCTGCTAGCAGCTCTCTGATGTATGAACTAAATGCTAACAACAAGGTGATATTTAGCAGGTAGCCTATAATGTTTACCATGTTCACCATCTTAGTTTGGCGTGTTAGCATGCTAACATTTGCTAATTAACACTAAACACATAGCTGAGACTGATGGGAATGTCATTACTTTTCTAGGTAGGCCTATTCGGCCATAAAGTAAAGTTTCGAACACATTAAAATTTTGACCTGTTGATGGCGCTAGAGGAAACATTAAGGCATCATCAAAGTTATTAGTGGTTCTTCTGTTCTTGATTTATCTGGCTTATAATTCTTATTCTGTACGTTTTACGGTCAACTACCACTCCTGCCTACTTCAGCTACAGAAATCAAATATCAAAATGTTCAGCTCTTTAACTGAGAAATCAAAGATGGTTTCTCTTCTTTTAGGTAAGCTAGTTCTTATCGCACTGATGTTTGTTCAAGTGTTAATTTTTCTGATAAGTTTGGTTTTAATTAGTTATTTGATGCTATGAAAAAGGGGGTGTGGCGTCATGACTGACAACCGTGATTTGATTGCGGTGTGTATGGGCGGGACCTCGCGGATCACCACTGCGCAGACTCTGGCTCCAAATGACGTCGCCAGCGCAAGATGGCGGCACGAACGGGAAGGAAGTTGAAGGAAGTTGAAGGAAGTTGAACTTCCAAACATGGTTCATGGGCTGGTTAAGATACAGAAGAGACCCAAAACCAATTGACTTCATTTTAATCAGTATTTAGGCTTGCTAATACGTAACCCCATGTGCCTAGAGTTACTAACTAACAATTTAGCAAGCTTTAGAATTAGGCCTATCAATTTAAAAAACAAGGAACGCTAATGCTAAGGTAAAGATGAACTTTATGTTATTTTCGACCCTACATATATTTTAGCTTGACAGATAGAACAATGCAGAAAGCTTAATTTGTACAAGAGTCTTGCAAATTTTGTGTAAGTTGACATTTAAACTGCAAAACAGGTAGGCTGTGAAGGCCTCTCACTTTGGACATGCTTAATGTTTTATATTTGAAAGATATTTATTACTTGTGTTATACTGTAGACATGTACAAATGCAATGTTATTTATATTATATGTTGTTGTATGTTTTTACCTTTTAGTGCAATGAGTGTTTTAAAGTTACATTGTATAATTTGATTGGTGAGTGCACCCAACTAACCCAGGTGGATGCAATTTGGTAGTTAGGACAGAGCCTCTGGATGTCCATGTTGTGAGCCACTCGGTTTTAGCTTTTAAAACATTTTGGAAGCCTGCAGTTATAAATAAATTATCAACTCTTTTATATGTTATTTATATTTTGTTGTTTTTGAAACCTTTTTAAATGGCCAGCTTTGTCACATAGGCTAATGCAATCATTTGCAAGGATTTCCAATATCACACTCACTAAAATATTTTATTCTCCTATAGATTAACAACGCAGCATTCCCTGATGGAGCATGCCCAGAGCTCAATAGATTGGACTTGGACACTTTCCACAGGGCAGGGGAATACCCTGGCTTTATGGCTAATTTGCAGTGCCACCAGAGGTCTGTTGTAAAATATGGAGGTAAGTAAATTTATTTGATTGACGCTGCTTAAAGCTGCCTTCAGATGATAAGAATTTTGCTCTTCGCTTACAACTATGTAGGGCGCAGAGTATAGTGCAGACACTTGCAGAGGCAAAGCACAGCACAAGTGTAGTCATCAAAAAGTGTTAAGTTTGTAAACTAGATGTCGAATCTGGTAGCTCCATCTGACTGCTGACATTTCACAATGCATTACTTTTCCTGACTAGATTGTGGTATGTTTTTAATGTTGTGAGTTCGGGAAATTCTGAAACAGAGTATGAGTTTTTCCTTCCATCACTCTCTACATCCGCTGCTTGCATGTGTCGCTTCTGGCTATGTCACATACAGCTGTTATCTCATTGGTTGCGCATTGAAAGGTTAGCGGCAACCAAGGTCAAAGTTTAAATAATTCTAACTTTGAGCGCAGCACTTGGTGGCAATTTCGAACGGTGCTCCACCATGGATGTATAATAAGACCATCCATGTGCGCCACGCCAAAGTTAGCACTTCCGCCTAGTTGGGCGCCACCGCTCTCCCCACAGGAAAACAATAGCACGTTCTTCAATCTTGAGGGGGACTTGATGATGTCATGAGGGTTATCTAAATTTGGGCTGACTCATACTGGGACTAAAAGTCAGGATATCTCGGCCTCTGCTACTTCAATTTTGACCATCATTGTTTAAGTCTATCTCTTGTGAGTGTCCTAACGTTATGGAAGTGTAATACTAAATCGCTGTAGTGCCTCATTAAATTCTCTAGAAAATGAAATGGACTGTTTGAGGTGTATTATATAAAATTGTAACATATTTCCATATATTGGCCTAAAATTGTATCTTGCTTGCTAGCGTATCTTATGATTGAATTCCTCCTATTAGTGAATATACAGTGCTTCACAGCTAGTCTCATTATGAAGTGGTCGCTTTGACCGTTTTTATAGGTTTCTCTTCGAAGCAGCACATGTCCAACCATCCAATCTAGTTTCTTGCTCTTGCATAAATGCTATTGTACTGCCACTGTGTGATGGTGATTTGACACATTTAATAAGATCCATGTGAAACCTGATCTCATAACACTGTCAAACAGTTCTTCTAAGGTCCCTTCAATTATTTTTAAAATATATAAAAATCTTTCTACTTTACACCTGCTGTTAACATTCAGAGCCCATATACTGCTAATAGTAAATATCCCTCTCTGCAGAAAGACTATTGCTCTTATATTACTTCTACCGACTTTCTTTCTCAAGCAGCACCTATCGATCAATAAAAGCTCCCTGTGCTGGAGCCTCTTTTTGTTGTCTTGTTCTTATTTAGAGTCCAGAGCTACCACTGCTCTCACAAACTTGAGTGTTATTTTTTTCCTCTCCGTCTGCTCACAGTCTGAGGGTCACTCCAACCTATTGATCCAGTCTAGGATTCTTCTGCTTATCAGCGGCCTTTTCTAAAATGGCCCGTGGTCTGTCTCAGGAAAAACAGCACAGAGCATTACCATTCATTCTTTATTTTTTTCTTTATTTTTTTCAGAACAATAAAAATAGTTTAACAAACAAAGACTTCTTCATTCTCTCCATTTCGACTTGTATTTACAGCTGAAGATGAAACACAACGCCCAGTCATGTCCATTTCATCTCCTCTTGGCTCCGTTCCCACCCCGATCCTCCCTCTCCACCCCCGGCAGGCTTGACAAGAGAGTACCAGGGCCTATTGCTGTGTCTTTGACGAGGTATACAGGCTATTCAATGATTGGTGACACAATTCGAAGCAGACATCACTGACTTTTGCATTTAGGAGCTTCCCCTTTTGTTCAGAACTGCACCCACACTAGGCCTGTTCGTATACGGTAGGTAACATTTAGCAGGTTATGAGTGATGACACATGCTTTCACTTTACTGGCATGACTTTGGAAGATAAAAGACACAACGACCCATTTTTACTGTGGCAACACCACATAACTGACACAAGAAGAAGACAAGATAATTGAAGTCTCAGATCCATTCTTTATCCAGAGGAGAAACTGCTATGTGGAGGGTCCCTGAGGGAAGTGAACAAATAGGGTTTGAATGCGCAAGCATTTACGCAAGTCATACCAGACACATAGGATTAATGGTTAGCTTCAAAAACGGAGCGGCTGTTATTACATTGCAGCGATACTTAATAATCACATGGAAGGACACAGACCTCATACACAGTATGTGCAACCTATGGACCTAAAAGGCTTTTTTGATACAGAACTTCAAGCACCTTCTAAATGTCATAAAGCAATTAGGCCCTCAAAAGCACTCAACGGAAATGTCACAGAACTTGGATTTACAGTTTTCACTTCTCACTAGGTATGTGGATCTTAGCAGAGTTGTGTCACTCAAGCAACAACATTGTTTTTAGATGCATCTGAGATGATCCTCACTGTTGTCACAATCTACCGAGACTGTAGATTTCAAACAGAATGCGAAGAGGTTTTGCATGGCGAGCGAGACACCAGGTGAAATCCGCAGAGACCAAAGTTGAAGTTTGTTATTGCGATGTTTTCCTATACCATCCCAAATCCCACCTGGGAGTTGATTATAACGGGATCCTTGTGTGTGTGGCGTCATTGTCCCTCCGTGCCAACTGAATACAATCATACATGATCACACATGAATCTGGGCTGAGTGGCTGAACAATCAACAGCAGAGGAAATGAAAGATGCCTGAGTAGTTGTGGCTATTGTGCACCTGATCAGGACAGAGGTATCAATACAGTCTGAACAAACCCAAGAAGTCATACTAATCAAACTTTAAAGAGTTCAAAACCTAGAAATATTATACAACAGAGAAAAGATGCAAAATTATTTAAATTATTAAGTAATTACTAAATTACTGTGATGCATTCGAGTCAGAGAGGCATAGAGAGGAAATAGCGAAAACAGACAGAGGGACAGAAGCAGAAAGATAAAACCTTTGCGTCCATGTCAGTATTAATACAGTAGTCCAGAGGTCTGCATGTAATAGTGGTGGATTTGAGCACCATCTCTATGGCTGGGGGTCAGGGGGTCACTGGTCCAATCAGGTTGGAGGGTCATGGCTGTCAGAGCTGGTTTCCAGTGCAGAGTGGCAGGCTGGCACAGTGATGAGGATAATGACGTCTTAGTGTCACATCGGATCACACAGCAGACACACAGTCACATAGCAGGAGTGGGCAGGCTGGGCCGCTGGGGGCCCCAAATGCACCCGTCGGGCACAAACAGTCCAAAGGCCTGGCCTTTAGTGTTCCCATAGTTAAGTGGAGCTCCAGCACAGTGCAGAAAGGACGAAATGAAGCTGGATCTACTCACATTTCAAATGTTCAGAAGGGATCGATACATATCGTCAAGGGAGCAGTTGCTTCAATTATGCCACATGGCCTGTAGAAGTGGTGGATGTCTATTCATCCATTTCAGTCTGTTATTTTAGGCCCAAATCAGGAGGGACATGAAGGCTCATTAGTTTTCGAGCGTTAAATCCTCTTCTTTACTGGTCACCCCCACTCCTGGGCCACATGCCAATGTGCTGAGTGCTCCTACAGTATATAACACAGACAACATGCGTTAGACTCACACGTAATATGTCTGAACAGGAGTCTACAGCCATGCTAGCTTAAGCTAAACACTAACGTCAGCATGCTAACATGCTCACAATGACAATGTTAACATGCTGATGTTTAATAGGTATGTTTACCATGTTCACCATCTTAGTTTAGCATGTTGGCATACTAACAATTGCTAATTAGCACTAAACACAAAGTACAGTTTTGCAGCTATTATATCATAAACCAATGCTGGACACATTGAAGTGGTGACCTGCTGGTGGCGCTAGAGGAAAAGACAGGGGATCACCTTAGTCCTAAGGATCCATCCTCTGTGCACTGTCACTGCCCGATCCATACTGGAAACCCATTTGTTTTGCGCATGTGCGAAAATGTGGCTACTTCCTGTTGGAAGAATTCACGGCAGTTTCTGGGATTTAAATAACATATCTTTAGTTTTGCTAGTTATAAAATAGATTCAAACTTTTCTTGTTTTTGTAAAGACTAATATATGGAGCTGGTAAAACGCTTGCATTGCTTGAATAAAGTAATTAATTCAATTATGAAAAATGAAATATTGATGCATATTTATTATGATAAATTTTAACCTAAGATACTTTTTTTTTTTTTTTTTAAATCAAATTTAAAGTGGACCACTTGAGTTTGGAAGTATTGTAAAAATCACACTAAACATATTTTATCAATATGTATTTCTAAAGATATGTTCCACTTATCAACATAAAATGTGACTTCAATTGAAGCTTTTAATAAATGTTTGCATTTAAGGGGGAAAAAAAAAAAGCGGCGAAAGGAAGTAGCCGCATTTTCACACATGTAAAGAACAAATCGGGTTTCCGGTATGGATCTAGCAGGGATAAAATTCTATCCATCCTGCAGTTGTTGAAATTATTTAGTCTGGACCAAAGTGGTGGACAGACATTGCCATCCCTAGAGCCGCTAGCATGGCTAAAAACTAGAATATTTGATTCCTGCTCTTATTACTATGATTTGTGCAGCTTAAAGAGACGAGAGATTGAGCGATTTTCATTTGCAAAGCCAAATTACACTGAATCTGTCTGACCATAAAAATACAACAATGTATTTAGTCCTAATCAAATTTACGCCTGCATCACTAAAAAACTATTCCAGCAAACTACTTTTGTAACCCAGTATAACCCATCAGCAGTCTGAATGTTCTTTTACTAATGCACCATCTGCAGAATTTCTTATATTTCTAAATAAGAAAAAGACATAACCCTGTTGCTTACCTTTCATTTATTTAGTCCCCTATATCTGTAAAGATTATATTTATAGGCTTCTTCATCTCCAAACATTTCCAGTGGCCTGTGGCAGGCCTTTCACTGGTTCCTTCATTTTCATACAAGTTTAATCCAGAGTTGGAGCAGGAGACCTTCATAGTCACAGCGACTACTGATTCAAAAACATCCAGTAGCTCGAGTATGGGTCTGCAATGACATTCAGCCATCTCCAAAACATATTGTATAATTTGTCTTTTCAATTTTTCAACTGTTCAAATTTCTCCAGTGTTTTTTGTTCATAACGTTTCTACTCCTTCTGCTCCAGTGACTCCAAAAACATCTTCTGTTTTGCACGGAGACCAAGTCACTTGTCAAGAAACACTGACAGTTGTTCA
>LKNJ01002158.1:0-68701 GCA_002120245.1 Maccullochella peelii | reverse complement strand
TGCCGAGGCACACTATGGAGTCAAATTCTGATGTAAACCTATGACATTAAAAAGTACCGTTGAGGCAAAAATGTGACAATACATACAAGAATTTTGATGAATATAAAAATGTCTTTCTGATACAATATTAATACACAAAGCACAAACTAAAGGCTCGACTAAAAATCATGCTAAAATTGTAATGCAATGTTTTCATATTCCATACCTTGAGATTACTGACTTGGTTGTTTCACTCTGACTATTTCCTGTAATCTTGCCATTGAAATTGGCCATTAAATCCTTAATGAATAAAATAAAGTCACATGTTAAACAAAAACCAGCAAGATAAACTAGCATGATTAATATCTTCTTACTTTACCTCTTTGCTGTGTCTGCGGGCATTTTGAAAATTTGCTGCAATTCTAAGAAGACAAGAAAAATTATAAATCAGGTGAACTTTAGCTTTACAGTGGGTCTCAAAAGATGCCTTACCTTATTTTGGGCTTCACATCAGGACTTTGAATCTTGGGAAGTAGGAAAATATAACAAATTATGTTTAAGCATACATACATTCAAAATCCATTATATGAGGGAAAGAGTCCTCAAGAAGTCCTCCTTTACTTCTCAGTAATCTAAAGAGTGCAATGCCAAAAAATGTGATTTGATTAAGAGGTGTGCTGAGAACTAGACTAACTTCGCTGGAATTACTGACACTCTCTTTGTCTTGTAATACTTTTGCTTACTTGTTTGCTCTCATCAAATACATGTGCAACCCCCCGCAATTACTAAAAAGCATTCTGGTAAAACGGACTTAACCTTAAAGGTTATTGCAATAGGCCGAGCATTACAAACTGGTGAACCATGACAGTATTAGAGGATTACATAGGAAATAACAGACCTGGTCTTTGGGAGGATTTGAGAGCACGCCTTCGGATTTTGCGTCACAGGACTTCCTTGGAGAACACAATGAGACACATTAGTAGAATATTCTCAGCATCAAACTTTGTCATCTGTTGCACTCCTCAGTCAGTGCCTTACGGTGTGTTCGGTGGCGTGGACAGCCTGGCTGGCGCAGCATCATCAGACACAGCTGACATGAAAGACAGCTGAAAGCACAAAGGAAGTGTTCGGCTGTTACATAGTACCATGTTTTGTAGTAATTGATACTCTCTGGCATGAGATGCAACATTAGTGTAATAATCATTAGCATAACATTAATGTGATATTTTACCATTTTCACGTTTTATGATGTTTGAGAGAACCTCGCCTTGTAATTTGCTGCTACCACTGTTTGAAACCACCTTATGTAAAAGCCTCAGGACACATGCAATGAGCCTGTTGACAAGCTACAAGGTGGCATATTAAAAACCCTAATTTATCATATCAAAACAACAGAAAATATCAAATACCTTGCTGTCCCAGTCTGACTGTTCTTGAAGAGCAGACCAGGCCAGCTGAGCTGCATTTTGTTTGGCTTCTTTGACACTCTTACCCTCACCCACAGGGTAGTTTTTCTTATTGATCACTAATTTGTAGAAAAATCTGTGTAGGCAGGGAGGAAATATTCAGACAATCATGTTAAGATTTCTCTCTCCTATCTAACGAGTTTTCATACATCGTCTGTAGTTTCTATACATGTTACAGTCAGTCATACTTACTGAGGGTTATGTGCTGGACCGCATCGTTTCTCAAAGATGTAATCATGGGCTAACTTTGTTTTCTGACAGTAGTTGTTGATGAGTCCTACGAAATTCATCTCTGTAAAACCTTCGTCTGTAGTTACCACAGTCAAGCACTTTGTCTTATCACTGCAACACCAAATCAGATACTAATTAAAACCTTTCATAACCAAACAGAATCAAAAGAATCAAACAGAAACAATGTGCTGCCACTGCTTGTGCTCACCACATGTACGACACATTTTGACTCAACTCCCCCTCTGGTTGGCTTGATGAGATGTATTTTTCATGTCCAGTCTTGAAAACAAAAAAGGTACGATTTTATTATGATTCACTGATTGGAGTGCAGCTTGTGTAACAAAATCTACTCAAACGTTCATGACAATATTACAGTCAATGACAAGCATGTCAAATCCTTCCATCCCTCTGCACTTTTCTAGGACTTGAATCAAGCCAGGAGAAACTAGTGTGTATAACTACTTGCCTCTGTAGTTTTACTGCCACATATCTCATGATATACAAGCTTGGCTGCTTCCTCCTTAGCTTCCCTCTTTGTTTTCCCAGTGGCAGCTGGATACTCCTTATCACCAACCACAAATCTACAGCATCTGATAGCACACAAACTTTCATTTAATGCATTTTTAAATTGTGACAAAATAGCGTTGGAAGAATTTGGATGCGGTTAGGAGGCTTACGGAGTAGCATTATTTGGTCCCAGTCTTGTTGACTCCACAGCCCTTATAGTCACCCCGTTCCTCTGACCATGTTCATTGAGCCAACATATATAGTTGATGTTACTGATACTTGTCTGATGAACTGGTGCAGTAGAAGCTTCTGTTGCATTTTCTGTCTGTCAAGAAAACAACAAATATATGACGGACAAGTGTAGTGTGAATTGGTCTTCAATACTTTAGAATATAAAAAATGCTGCAAAATAAAGCGGTATAATAATCTTACAGAGTCAAGTGGTTGCTCCATCAAGGCATTTTTAGCTGCGTTCTGTTTGGCTTCCTTCTTAGTCTTCCCCACACCATCCGGATACACCTTACCATTCAGGACTGCTCTTAGGGTGAATCTGAGAAGAAATTGTAAAACATTGTTAAACAGGCAAGCTGATGCAAGAATTTGGTGTGATGGAGGTTGCATTACACATGGACATGAATCCGCACACTTGATTAACATCCCCAAAGGTGAAGTTATGATCTTGACGTAGTGTTCCTCTTAGGCCTCTTAGGATATCGATTCCAAAACAATTCTTTTTCAATATCAAACTGAATGCTTCAAATATAGTTCAGTCAAGCACTAGAGCTTTTTTTGAAGTGGTGTTACAGGCATACCATGCCATATTCCTCAACATTTTGCAATTGCTTTTTTTCCCACAGGGGTTTTTCAATATGTGCAGAAAACAATAAACAATATCTCAACTCAATGTTGGAGGTATACTATGTATGTCAGTGTTACATCAAGTGCATGTGTGGTTTAAATGTGGTAACAGCTGATAAAGTGCGTTGATCATTGGAAACAAAACACTGAGAAAATACTGTAGGATAAACCTACCTGGGGACACTGAATAGCCTAAAGCAACATATAGAATACACCTATTTTCTAATTTTTCTGCAAACAAAAACCATGGGAAAACACTATCCTTCCATTCAATAAGGGTCCGTCCCAGATCTCTTCAAATCCTACATTTGCGAATGACTTTGCCGGACGTAAATCCCACCAGATAGGTTAATTTAAGCAGCTCACGTTTTAATGTGGTCAGGGCCAGCAGATCCGACGTCCTCATATTTCAGCTCCAAGCGTCTTCGCTGTGCATACTCGTTTAGTTTAGCTACGTAGTTTACCGTGTCCATTATAAAGTACTCAATAGTCGGAATGTCAGCTGAAATTACATAAAAAGAAGAGAACAAAGTGCAAATTACATATTTTACGTTTAAAACTCATCTCTCGCTTCCATGTCTTCGTACGTCTGGGCCCGCTTTCAATCCCGCCTCACCCACAGTAAGTTTCGTTTTCTCGGTAAACGTCACACAACATGGCACCTTGAAGTGATACCAAACCTGGTTCAGCAAACATGAACCCAGTGGAAGCTGTCACCATGGATAACGTGTCGCTAACACTGGGAAAAGTGTTAGCTTAATATAGTAAATGTGAAGTTTATTTTGGCTAGCAGACGTTAAGTGTTATTGATGTACTGCCAATAATTATTTTGACAGATATTTATATTTGAACAAACGTATGCTGAAATTTTTGTTTGTTTTGTTGATTGCTTTAAATTTATGTAGCTTCGGTACAATATGTTCCTACCTGTTCTTCACCTTGCCAGAACGCTTTTTTTTTTTTTTTTTTTGTATTCAACTACAGTTCCCAAGAAGCTTTTGCACCGCGCCTACAGCTAAGACTCATGGGAACTGGAGTTGTTAATGCCAATTTAAAAAAACTAAAATCGTTGAGGAGGCTTAATGTCTAGAAAGTAGTAGATGTCTAGTATTTACAAAGGTTTTGTATCATGTTTCAACACTTCAGAGACACTTAATGAAAGAAACAATTTTAGGTAACAGTTACCTAATGTAATCTAGTGGTGACACAATAGGCTATTGAAATAGTAAATACATATATATATATGGAGTATAATGACATCTTACATTTTGTTAAATAAATCAAATCCAAAGCAATTTATTGTATTATAAGTAAAATAAAACAATAGATTAGATAACAAGGTACAATTCTCAAAACATTTAATGAAAACACAGGTGTGCATGTCTCAAAAATCTTTTCCAAATATAAATATTAAAAGGTATCCTTCATTTCCCACAGGATTTCTAAATGTGAAGAAAATTTCAAGACCTCCACCCACAAACAGCATAAACGGTGATGTCCTTCCAGAGATGGACAGCAGATTCAAATGGGAATGATAAATAAATATTCCTCCAATTCTGATGAGTGTGATGATGAGCCGGTTTCAAATTGTAAAATGCTGTCTGCACTCAGTTACACATACAATGTTTCCAGGGTTCAAACATTTGTAACTGCTTTTTCACTGGGAACTGCTGCACATATTTTTTATCAAGTTCATTCATGGTCTGCTGCTGTATCCCCAGGACAGTTAGAGCACAAGTCGTCTTCATCTGTAAAAAAAAAAAGAAACATATCAGCAAAAGCCATAAAAACAACAATAAAACTACAACCATGTTGTCATCACTCTTACCATTATAGGTGGTCCCACACCATATGCAGTAAAAATGGACTCCTCTCAAATAGGATGTCAAAATTTGCAGTTTGTCAAAGGACTGTAACAGAGAGGTACATATCAAATACACTTTAATTTTACTCTGGATTAAAGCATTTATTGCACCATATGCCAGTATATTAGTATATTAACTGTGTATTACACGCTTGCATAATGTGCCAGTATGTCTTATGTTACCATGTCAATGACAAGTCTTTGCACTAAAATGATGACATATTCCCATACATTTATTTGATAACAAAACTGATTTGGGGTCATATATTAGGATTACACATTATATCACTAAATTATCAAGGTAAACTAAATACTAACGGTTAATTCCACTATCTCCTCCTCCTCTTTTTCCTCCTCCTCCTCCTCCTCCTTAAGACCATCATCCTCGTCATCAGTCTCTGCTTTAGGCCAGTACCAGTCTTCCCTGGGGACAGTGATGCCCTGAAACGACAATTCAGCCAAATAATTCACACACAGAAAACCCCAAGTGCTGTTGCTAAACTGTTGTAGAGTCAATTGTCAAAAATATGTAGATTTTTTGGGGTATTAAGACATGGCAATTTTCCTGGCATGTTTGATTTATTTACTCTGCAGAGAGGCCGAATAAAGATCTGCAAAACCAGCATTAGCACTGTGATGTACTGATGAGCCTGTGCTATAGCCATAATTCCCCCAACCTTCTGACTGTCAAGCTGCTCACAGGCTCGCTGACTCCTTCTGAGATCTCCTTCGATCTTTCGCTCCTCTCTTTCTGTCCTCACTCTTGACCTGGAATGAAAAAGCACAAGATTACACACACAGAATATGAAACATTTGGATTAGAGGAGGGGACAATGTTTAGAGACACAGTGCATCTCATATACAGCAAACTTCACCTAAAATCTTCCAGAGATTTGGTCTCATTCTGTTGTTTGGCTCGTACTTTCTGCCGATAATGTTCAAGTTCCTCCTCAGCTTTTCTTTTCTTCACCTCCTCCATTCCAAGGCCACCTCTGTCTGATTTAGCATGCAAAGAAAAGTACATTAATACTGTAAGGCATCAGTTGGATTGCCAAATACACTTTAAATTTAAAAATGCACTGCCTACCGGTTTTGATATTTAGAGGAATTGGATCAACCCTCCCTGCGCCTGCAGAGGTAACAGAGAGGCACATTAATACAGGCAACAAATGCAAAAGAGATTGAAAATAAGATAAAGAAGAAGTAAAGAAGAAACTTGCCCTTCTTCCCGAGGCCTTGGCCAGCTTTGTAACCCATTTTCTGCAGAAGTGCAAATCCTTTGTTCTCATTGCTAATGGAGTTTTGTAAAGCTGCTTCTCTACTTTCCTTCTCCTGCTCCTTGAAGGTCTTCTGACGGTTCTTGATGTTTGTCTCCTTTTGTTGTGTCTCCTTCTTCATTGCTTCTTTTACCCGCCTCACCATGCTGACACCTGGTTTCACATCTTGCCTGACAAGCAGAAGAACATTTAGACAGTTATTGGGGTAAGGCAACAGTGATAGCTATTATGGTCAGTGACTGTAAACTCCCACTTCTATACTGTCACAACTGACACTTATTTGAATATTCCCGAATTAACTAAAACATACATGGTTACATGCTTCCCAATATAACAATGTCGACACCTTCAGGGTTTAATACTAAAACCCGCAGGTTATTTAATAACAGTAAAAGCACAAAACGCTCACAATTTACTGAGAAATGCATCAGACATATAGTCTTCTTCCTCATCAGACATTATGGCCGACAAAAGAGACAAAATGTAGAAAAGAACAACTACAGCGCTTAATTAATTATCCGGTTGTGCATTTGTATTTTCTCCACTGATGTTTGGTTCGTTCAAAGATATATTCCGAGTAGCTACAAGGTACACGATAAATACACAGTTCCGTTGTTTTTGACAAATAATTCGGAAGAAAGTATTTACTTTGAGTGCACAGAGACAACTGGAAAAACACATACATATAATGTGAAACAATTTTTGTCAGTTATGTTAAAGCAGTGTTTTCTGCACAGTATTTCCTTGGTTTTCGCATCGGGCACACTTTAATGTGACACCGCCGATACTCGTCGTCATTCATCCTGGGTTATCGAAACACAGGTAGGGTGAACACATTGGTTAAATAATCCATATTTCAGGTTTTCGAACAGCTTGGTGTTTTAAATGATGAGGATAGATCGCTTTCGCTCAGTTTGGGTGAGAGTGTGTAGCTTTAGTTTAGCTTGTTGGCTCGTAGGAACTAGCTAGCTTAGGTTGCTAACCAGCTCGCCTATCAACAGCTGGAGGCAGGCAACTGTCAACACAGAACAGAAAAGTGTTAACGGTACCCAGCTTTGACATTTTAGTTTGTTACATTGTATACGACAAATAAGCACAGATATAAAAACGTCTAAAGCAGTGACAGCTGCTATATCTTTATAATAACGTATGTCTCTTGCACAGACCTAATAAAGTCATTGCAAGGACGGTAAATGTCTAAACAGATCGTTAGTAACTCAAGTGCTGTTTTGATGCTTTCTAGGTGATAATCTGATTGGATGAAAGGGCGAATATTAGAGAAGAGACATCTACTGACAAGGCACACCCCCTAATATAACCTTGCAGAGGCGAGGGTGTAACAGCACCAGCGCCATGGAGCTGGCACACAGTCTGCTGCTCAATGAAGATGCCTTGGCCCAGATCACCGAAGCAAAGAGGCCTGTCTTCATCTTCGAATGGCTCCGCTTCCTGGATAAAGTGCTCGTGGCAGCAAATAGGGTGACTATTCAGATTTTGGCATTGTTTTTCTGAGTGGATTTCATTAGAAGCAGTTTGTGACTTTGTTGTGTGTTTGAATGGCAGGTGGATGTGAAGGAGAAGCAGAAGAAGCTGGTGGAGCAGTTGACAGGACTGATCAGCAGTGCCCCCGGACCACCAACAAGAAAACTGCTGGCCAAAAACCTTGCTACCCTCTACAGCATCGGCGACACCTTCACTGTTTTCCAGACTCTGGATAAATGCAATGAGATCATCAAAAGCAAGGATGACACACCTGCGTACTTGCCAACAAAACTGTAAGATCCCATTTAATTGCAGCAGTGTGCATTTTTATTGGCTATTTTTGAACACAGTCACTGTGTATACATATTCTTCTTGAGATTATACACATTTGCATTAAGATATAAACTGTTGAGCACTGCTTTCAGTTTTTCCGGCATACACTTTAGGCCCACGTTCAAGGCTATTAGCAGTTAAGCCAAATGTTAATCTGCAGAATGACATTTCATGTTTAAAAGGGGGGATTAAGTGCACATGAGCAGATGTTATGCTGTGTTTCTTGCTGGTATTAATGGAATCTGACAGTGGTTGAAGCTGCATCAGTGTTGTCCTGCAGGTTTTTATGCACCATTCTTTCATACCTGCTTGTTTCAGTACAGACTCAGGTGGACTGAGAGGGGATGTGGGGTACACACTGGACCTCCTTGCTAACCGCTAAGCTACTGTGCTACTCCTGCACTGTTTTGGTGTAGATAATAATGTGTTTGGAGCTTTGAGGTTAAATCTAACTCATGATGCAGGTTATTATGCTATTATCATCAATCATCAATACAATAAAAGCTAGTCTGAATGTTCTCAAGAGGAGACTGATGTAATGAATGTGAGAATATCTGGAATAAAAAGAAACCCACAGTTATGGCCGTTCAATTTCAAGAGATAATCCACTTTATAGGTTATAGTAAATGATTATGAGTTCTCATCTGATTATTAAATTGCATTGTTAATCAAATAATTTAAAGTGAACTATAATGTATACTTTAATTTTAATGCATGCAGTAACTTTTCTTGCAGTGCTGCAGTGGCATGTGTTGGAGCTTTTTATGAGAAGATGGGCAGGATGCTGGGCAGCTCCTTTCCAGACACCATTAATAATCTTTTGAAGGCATTAAAAAGTGCGGAGGTATGACTTTTAAGAGTACAAAATTGGAAATGGAATGCAGTTTTCCATTGTCTTATAGCAGGAATGTCTTAGATCAAATTGAGTATTGGAATATAGGAACAGTAGTGGATAACTAAAGAGATTTATTATTCAGAATCAGATGTGACATTTATTTTAATCCTCCTGTTTTCACCTTTACTTTGTTGCTCTAGTCCCAAGGCAGAGGAGAGATCCTTCTCAGCCTGCAGAAGGTGCTCAGTGGACTGGGTGGAGCTGCAGCTTCATGTCACAGAGACATCTACAAGAACGCCCGCTCTCTACTCACAGATAGGTCCATGGCCGTACGCTGTGCGGTGGCAAAGGTTTGTCTCAGAAAAATGTATAATGGAGCTGTGAAGGAGTTGACAAAAGTACATTTGATATAGTAGGTGCGGTCAAACAAAAGGAAACCTCGTTATTATGCCCCATCCTGCTGAATGTTTGTGAAAGTTCTTACAAAGCGTAGGTCCGACACTACATAGTGTAGTGTTCAACCCTGTTCTCCCAAAAACAAAACTTTGCCTCAAAAATTAGAAGCTTTTATGTTGCTAATTTGTTGAGGCCTTTTTTGGGGATCCTCCAGCACTATCCAAGACTGCACTTCCTGCTCCTATCATAAACATAAAGGGACCAGGTGATTTCTTGTGATCATTGTTTGGACAACAATTAGATTTTTCCCTTTAGGAGATAAGTAAAGCAAAGCAATGTCAGAGGCGCAGTTTGCATTAGGAAAGATACCACATATTTTTTTCTATGTCATTTATGTTGACCAAACTCAGATGTGTTGCTCAAATCTCCTCCCTATTGTGAAAGTCGATTTCCTGTTTTGAAAACATGACAGTTGCACTATATATTGTACAAGTTGTGTGGCCAGTATATTGCAACGATATGTATAAACTCAGCATCCATATCGTTTGTATGCATCATCGGTATGTCTATAATAAATCAGATTCCTGTACATGCATAATGTAGTTACTAACAGGACTCCATCTTTATTCTTCTTGCCTGATCAGTGCCTGTTGGAGCTGCAGAATGAGGCAGTATTCATGTGGACCACAGAACTGGAGAACGTGGCCACTTTGTGTTTCAAAGCCTTAGAAGGATCTAACTATGGTGTTCGGGTAGCAGTGGCCAAACTGCTGGGGACAGTCATGGCCACTGCCCTGATGCCCAAACAAGCAGCTGGTAGGTTAAAGAGTTGATTTGTGTAGTTTATGTGTGGCCAATTTCATGTTAAGTAGACTAGCTCGCCACTTTTGTTCGCCATGATCTCAATACTTTTTTCCTCAGTGATGCGTCAGAACGTGAAGCGGGCCACTCTGGAGGAGGTGCTGGAGCTAATGGCCACAGGCTTCTTGCGTGGAGGATCTGGCTTCCTGAAGAGCGGAGGGGAAATGTTGAAGGGGGGAGGCTCTGTCAGCAGGGAGGTGCGGGTGGGCGTCACACAGGTGAGGTGAATCCTCAAACTTAAACAGAATCTGAGCCTGTGTTGTCTGATTCAACCACTTCACACGTGATCTTTCTTCCATCTTCCTCAGGCCTATGTTGTGTTTGTGACTACACTTGGTGGTCAGTGGCTGGAGCGCAACTTTGCCACGTTCCTGTCCCACGTTTTGGACCTAGTGTCTCACCCCCGGGCCACGCAGACACATGTCGAGGCTGTGTACTCACGCCGCTGTGTCTCCTTCATGCTGCGCGCCACCTTGGGGGGCTTACTTGGAGAAAAAGCACAAATTGCAGCCGGCAAAGAAATCTGCCAAGCCATCAGCAAGCAAATGAGGGCTGTGGGTAAGGAGGATGGGGGGGAAATATCACGGTTCAGAGCATTACAGAGTAAGTACTCATCCATTATTATCACTTTTAATTCACCTTTCATTCAGTTTTTAAACTTTTTGCATGGTTGGCGCTTGTGCTGCATACGGAGATGTTTCTTCTTTTCTGTCTTTAGTTGTGTGCGGAGATGGCTTTCCCTATTTCTGCTTTGCTTTTTGCTTTCTGCCTTTGCTTCCTTTGGATCGCGCTCCTCTTTCTTTGCATTTCTTTTCCACATTTCAAGTAGCATCATAATGGCAGTAACATTATCCATTGCCGGCTCAGCATTTGAGTTACTCATGCTTGCGTTATTGCATAGCCTCCATGGCTGTTCGCCTGTGAATTCACATTCTGTTATTGCATTACAATCCCTTAGGAGCAGATAACATAACTCTTTCTGACTGTTGACATCTGGCTTACACCAGCAGAAAAACTGCATGTGCCACTAAATTCACTGACACATAGTAGAAACAAGCCATTTCCCCCCATAGCAACAAGACATCATATTTGCAAGTTTGTCCATCATTTAGTTTTATTGATTTCGATTCCTCCAAATTTCCTTCTTTTTTTTTTGCTTTACAACAACACATCAATCATTTTTATAATCACCTTTATCTAATTCAGAAAGGATGATTCTTACTCTGATTTGCTTTGCAACCTTTAAACTGATGTAAACTATGTCAAACATACATTCTTTTGTTCATATTGATGTTACAACAGAATTTGTTGAATGTCGGTGTCTCTTAAGACGCGGTCCTGGGCTCCTCACTATACTTGCTGCTTCTAGCTTTTCCAACCAGCTGGGTCTGTGAGACTTCTTGAAATTAGACTTTGTGAAATATCTATGCTAAAAGTAATTTGGAAAATTGTTTCCTGGAGACAGGATGGGAGTGTGACCTCCTGTCCCCCTCTGTATTCTACAATCGGTTCCCTGTTTTCTAAGTTGTATGGAACAGCATGACTGCCACAGTCCAAGAAGCAGCTTTAAATTTCTTCCTAAAGTCATTTAATTGACTTTTTCCTTTCGTATGATCTGTCTTGACTCTTTCCTTTTTAGAGCTCTGAGGATTTAAGTTCATCAGACAGGTTTATGAGCGATTTACTTGAATTCTGATTAAGTTTGTGTGTTTTTATCCTTTAATAAAACTCTAACCATTGTTTCCTGTATTGTACCTTTTTTGTATGAAGAAAATCCTCAGAGCTCTGTGTTTGTGGCATATAGCAGCGTGCTCCTCAGAATTTTGAAAGTCTATTTTGAGTCAAGTGCTGTAGTTACAAAACTTTTCAGATTGATGATGTGCGACAGCAATACATGGACTAATGTGGCCAGCCAGTTAGGTTAGGTTATTACAGTGTATTTTTATGTAACATGTCAGAGGATTAGAATTACCTTTGTAAATCTGACAAAAAGTGCTTTGAGAAACATCTCAGTCTAAGTTGCAATTCAGTGCAGGTCACCTTATCCATCAGTGCTGCACACATTTTTAATTAGTAACATATTATTAGTATTTTTGGTCTTGTTCAACTGGAACATTTTTGCATTTTATGCTGACAAACCCTTCTTGTACGTTTCTCTTTCTCTGCCACGTGTTTTTCCAGAGGCAGTTGTGAATGACATGAGTGGAGAGAACAAGGCAGGGGCAGCGGATGTCTCTGCCAGTCAGCATGTTATGGTGTGTGCCCTAAAAGAGCTGGGCAGTCTAGTTCAGAGCTTGAGTGCCACAGCTTCACCGCTCATCCAGGAGCCTTCTATAGGTGAGACGCACAAAATATGAAATGGGAAGTTCACTTACTTAGCCAAATTCTATGACATTGGCCAGCATCTTCTATAAATCTGGTGATGTGTTTTAATATTTGACTATCCATTAAGCAGAATATTAGCTGCTAACTGCAACTCTTACATCCACTAACTGAAATACATAATATGCTCACTGTATATGCAATTGTCTCATCTTACTTTTAATGTGGATCAAATAAGTTGGAATACCCAGACAGAGAGAAGTAATTTAGATTAATTCACAATTTAAAACATATTTCATGTCGTCTTCCCCAGGACTTCTTGAAACTGTGACCTCGGTGCTGCTTCACCCAAGCATGGCAGCTCGTTTGGCGGCTGCCTGGTGCTTGCGCTGTGTTGCCGTGGCGCTGCCCTATCAGTTGACCCCGCTGCTGGACCGCTGCGCAGAGAGAATCAACAACCTGAAGAGTTCACCTGAGGCTGTGAGCGGCTACAGCTTCGCAATGGCTGCTCTGCTGGGAGGTGTACACCAGTGTCCACTGGGTATCCCCCACTCCAAGGGCAAGGTGTGTAGCCTCAGAATGTAATCTCATTGGTTCACTGTCACTTTCTACTTATTTTAACCCAGACTGACCTTCTGTACCAGCCTCATTGATTGTCCTGTATAGATTTAAAGATTGTCTGTATTCTTTTCTTGTAGTTGGTGGTGAGTATAGCTGAAGACCTCCTGCGGACAGCTGCTCAGAATAGTCGGCTGTCCCTGCAGCGTACACAGGCTGGATGGCTGCTGCTGGGTGCCCTCATGACTCTCGGTGAGTCTCCCAGACATCTCTCTCTCTTATCTCTTGATCCTTGATTTGTCAGCAACACTGTCTCCCTCTCTCACTCACTGACAACGTTGCCACCACATTGTGTTTGTGCCCAGGTCCCTCCCTCGTGCGCTATCACCTACCCAAGATGCTGCTGCTGTGGAGGAACGTGTTTCCTCGCTCCCAGAAGGAGCTGGAGGCAGAAAAGGCCAGAGGGGATTCCTTCACCTGGCAGGTCACCCTGGAGGGCCGAGCTGGAGCGCTCTGTGGTAAAGAAACACGCCTCCCTGTATACCCGCACATGCTCTGTAAAGTCCGCAGACTCAGTTCTGACCAATACTCCTGTTCCTTTCTTCTGTAGCCATGCGTAGCTTTGTGGCCCACTGTCCCGAGCTGCTTACAGAGGATGTGATCCGTAGACTGATGAATCCCATTGAATGTGCCATGACCATGATGTCTCAGTGAGTGTGATGTTCATTCATTTTATCATGTGTGATAACTATTTCCTGTATTTCTTTCATTGTTTTCAGATTATATATCTAATGATTGTAATGTTCTGTCCTTCTGTCAGTGTCCCAGCTATCATTAAGGTCCATGGTGCTCACCTGAAAGCAAGCGCAGCAATGGTGAGACTCAGGTTGTATGACATCCTGGCTCTATTGCCTCCCAAGACCTATGAAGGTAACACAGTTACTTATGCATGTTTTCGCAGGATAAGAAGAAGGAAATGTATGGAAGGTGTTTTAAAAGCAGTAATCTTCTTGTGTAGGCAGCTTCAACGCCCTCCTGAGGGAGCTGGTGGCAGAGTTCACTTTGACTGACAACTCGGCCAACACTACCACCTCCTTGCTGCGCTCTCTCTGTCACTATGACGACAGTGTGCTCATGGGTTCCTGGCTACAGGAGACAGACCACAAGTCCATAGAGGATCAGGTGAGTAAAATCATCAATGAATAAAGAATAAATGTAGATGCGTGTGTGGTTGGTTTTCTACAAAGCATATGTGGAAGGAGATTCTCATTAACGACAATCTATAATTAACATTATCCACTATTATCTGTTGTCTCGGTCAGTGTTGATGCCACTGTGTGATCATTCCTAAACAGCTGCAGCCCAACAGTGCGTCTGGCAGCGGAGCTCTGGAACACGATCCCTCCTCAATCTACCTGCGCGTCCCTGTAGGCGAGGCCATCCCAGGGCCTCTCCCTTTGGGTGTGTCAGTCATCGACGCTTCAGTGGCTCTGTTCGGTGTGGTTTTTCCCCATGTCTCCTTCAAACACAGGTGAGAAGTTTAGCTGTTGCTGTGGGAATTCTGAAAAGTGGTTTTAATATTTGCAACCTGTCAACATTTTCATTGTCTTGTCTTTTTGTGATGTTTGTTCTCTTGTTGGTTTATTATGTATTTATATCCACTGTTGTACTGTTGCCAAGCTCTTTGTGGCATGCTTGTTTTTAATAATGAATTAATAATAATTCTACCCGACTGTATATGATTCAGGCTGCAGATGCTAGACCACTTTGCAGAGTGTATAAAGCAGGCTAAAGGAGTTCGACAGCAGGCAGTCCAACTGAACATCTTTACTGCAGTGCTCAGTGCCCTCAAGGTGAGAGAACGTTAACACAGGAATATCAAGTTTCATTATTCAGGTTATTAGAGATAATGTATCTCTTCCTTCCTTCCTGACTGAAGGGTTTGGCCGAGAACAAGAGTACTCTGGGTCCTGAGGAGGTGCGCAAGTCAGCCCTTGCCCTGGTGATGGGGGCGTTGGACAATCCCAACCCCATCCTGCGCTGTGCTGCTGGAGAGGCCCTGGGCAGGATGGCTCAGGTGGTGGGAGAGGCTACCTTCATTGCCAGAATGGCACAGACCAGCTTCGACAAGTAAGCTTTTCATATCTGCATCACCTCTGCTTTTGCTTTTTTTTTTTTTTTTTTTTAGTTTCTCTTTATTCTGTTATTTCTCCTGTTGAGATCAAGGGAGACTTGGTCTTTATTGTAGGTCAAAGATGTTAAGATTAAGTCTTTGATTGTCCTTATAATCTATCCAGCTTACCTCTCTATCCTTGGCTTTAATCCTGTGATCCATATCTCTCTTCTTCCTCTATTTCCAGACTGAAGTCGGCCCGTGATGTAGTATCAAGGACAGGCCATTCATTGGCTCTCGGCTGTCTGCATCGATATGTTGGAGGAATTGGCTCAGGCCAGCACTTAAAAACCAGTGTCAGCATCCTATTGGCTCTGGCCCAGGATGGGTCCTCTCACGAGGTCCAGGTACAGAGAATTATTCAGGAGGAATGAATTTTAAAATTCACTCATAGCTGAATGAGAATAGGAGAGTTGGAGTGGTCTGAACTGTAGTTTTTTCCCTCTAAACTGGATTATAGTTTGGCTTTAACTTGAATGAGCAATTGTTTGTATTTCATTTCCAAAACATTCATTTCCAAAACACATTTCTAATCCAGATACTCTCCATCCATTCTTTTATCAGACGTGGGCTCTGCACTCTCTGGCTCTGATTGTGGATTCTAGTGGTCCCATGTACAGAGGCTACGTGGAGCCTACGCTTTCCCTGGTGCTCACCCTGCTCCTCACTGTGCCCCCGTCTCACACAGAGGTGCACCAGTGCTTGGGCCGCTGCCTAGGAGCTCTCATCACCACTGTGGGACCAGAATTACAGGGTAACTGTGGCAGAAACAAAATCACAAACCCACTTGTATTACTGTGACTCTTTAGTTTGACTCGCATTTCTTTAAAAGCTGTGTAAATGTAATATACCCTTTCCTGGCCAGCAGGTGTCAGAGTAATCAATTATATCCCACTACAGGCTGCTGAAGCAGACTTGAAGACATACTGTGTGTCCTCTAACTGATTAAAAAGTGCTGTTTCTTTTTGTCTCTCTCCCTAATCTGTATCATTGGGTTTGCTAGGAAATGGAGCCACTATCTCCACCATCCGCTCGTCCTGCCTGGTTGGTTGTGCCATAATGCAGGACCACTCTGACTCCCTTGTGCAGGCAGCTGCCATCTCATGTTTGCAGCAGCTGCACATGTTCGCTCCACGCCACGTCAACCTGTCCAGCCTGGTGCCCTGTCTCTGTGTAAGATATAATGAGTTTCAGACTACAAGTATGGTAGTTATCGTTTGCTTTAATGTTAATCATAATTTCCTGTACTGTGGGATCCCTGCAGGTGCACCTATGCAGCTCTCACCTGTTGCTGCGCCGCGCTGCCGTGGCCTGCCTGAGACAGCTCGCTCAGAGAGAGGCTGCAGAGGTCTGTGAGTATGCCATGAGCCTGGCAAAGAGAGCAGGAGACAGCAAAGACAGCACTACAATCAGTGAGTACAAATCCTGAACCTGACAAGAGCATTCGGTTTATTCAGTATGCCTCTGTGTGACACTGTGTTGACTTTGTTTGGTTTAGATCTGAACATCACAGAGACCGGTCTGGAGGGCGTTCTGTTTGGCATGCTGGATCGGGAGACGGACAGGAAGCTGTGCTCTGATATCCATGACACACTGGGCCACATGCTGTCATCTCTTGCTGTGGAAAAGCTTTCTCATTGGCTGAAACTCTGCAAGGATGTCTTGGCAGCAACAACAGGTAAATTACCATTTTCTGTCTCTAAGGAAATTAAGGCTGGAACAGAAAACAAAGTAAGTATCACATAGCAGTCCAGTTTATTTCTGTAGCCCAAAATCAGTTTAAATGTTTTGTGAGCTTTACAAGACCACATCAGCAAAGGAGAATTCATGTTAGAAACATTCACAGTATCAGCCATTCCTCTCTACTTGACGTGGTGGTCTAAATCTTCTCTTTTAAATCCTTGTCATGAATGTGTCCGTCTCCTCTTTCAGATGTAGGAGGAGCCGTCGTATTCGAGGTGGAAAAGGATGAGGAAGACTCAGAGAAAAAAGACGAGATGGACGATGACACCATGTTCACAGGCCTGGGCGATGATGACAAGTCCAAGCCCTCTGTGGCGCCGCGCTGGGTGACGCGCGTATTTGCCGCGGACTGCTTGTGCCGCATCATCCTGCTGTGTGAGAATGACAAAGCACACTTTGACCTGGCAGCTGCCCGCTCCGCACAAGCCAAGAACCCCAAAGGTACCAGCCACCATGCTGCCAGAACAGACTAGCTCAGAGCTCACCTCAAGGATTTGTGATTGATTTAGGCCACCTGTGATCTCTTGTCTGTGCTTCAAATTGATTTTCTGAAGTCATACACCAGCAGTAAAAATGTTGCTCACATAGAGCATAAGGAACAGATTTTCTACTAACCAATAGTCCAGCTGTTTGTTTAGCACAGACTGTTGAGGTTGCTGGAAAATGAAATGTACATTTTAGTTTGTTTTGTTTTGGTTTATACATCTTTTTGCGACCTCCAGGCAGCTCAAGTGTCAGCTACTGAAAAAAAGCTCATTCATGTGCTTTTATGTAAAGATAGAACAAAGTTAGAAATGAGTATGCAAAAGTGGGAGGGATTTTTTTTTCTATGTGACAGATAAAGGAGCCAGTATTTATATAAGCTCCTCCAAAATAGGGAAGCGTTCTACAGGCTGGACAGTAATAGCACAGAAACAGCTAAGCCAAATTTAGTGACTGCGATTGAGTGGATGGTTGGTCTGCATGATGGTGCATCCAGCTCATCTCTTGAAAGGTGCACTTCAGCGAAAACTCAATTAAATCTCAGCCTTAAGGTTGATATCTGCTTTCTTTTGAGTCTGTGCGAGCACACACTGAAACTCTAAAAGCTGATTTGTTGTGTCCATGGGTATTTAATCTTTCAGGAAGGACGGTTTTAAAAAAGCAAACAGAGACCTTGGCGGAGGCAACAATTATAGCTTCTTGCTGACGTGCAACCCATCATCAAAGGATTACTAAAGCAAATATTAAACGACTGGCAAATGTTGAAGTGAACAGAAATCTGCTGATTGATTAATGTGGCTGCTCAGTGAGGTCACGTTCCTTATGATGATTAGAAATGCGTTACTATTCCTCACACAAGCCTTGATATTTTTCCTCCCATGTCTGTCCATCCAGGAGACCAGTTGGTGCTCCATTTGTCTGACCTCATCCGCATGGCCTTCATGGCGGCCACAGACCACAGTAACCAGCTGAGGATGGCCGGCCTGCAGGCTCTGGAGGACATCATTAAAAAGTTTGCGTCCGTACCAGAGCCTGAGTTCCCAGGGCACGTTATCCTGGAACAGTACCAGGCCAATGTGAGTCAAAAACGCATCAAATTGCATTATGCTGCAGAGGTCCGAAATTAATAGTGAAACATCAAATGTGAAACAGAAGTGAACTTTGTACCAATTATGTATGCATTTAGGTTGGAGCTGCCCTCAGACCTGCATTTTCACCTGATACACCATCTGACATAACAGCTAAGGCATGCCAGGTAAGACACCCTGCTTTGTTTACAAACGTTTAGAAGCTTTACCAGCCTAGTTGATTATATACCATTTCATTTCATAGCCCTGTTGGTACACTGCAGAAATGCAGAGAGGCTATTACCACCTAGCAGCCAGCTCTGCATGTACTGTAACATGCATTCCAGTGAACAGCACACATATATTTATATATTTTAATGATGTTAGAGGCTTTTGTAGCAACGCCACTACTACCGCTGCACAGTGGGTCATCATCCCCCATCAGCCCAGCAGTGTCAAATTTTCTGCATTAATGCTCTTTGACTTATTTGACTGATGTGAAGATTGAGTGACAGTGGAAAATAACAAACATGTCTGTCAGCAGTATTCTTAAAAAAAAACCTTTTATCTTGACATTCCCCTCTGTGTATCTGGCTTAGGGCTTTTGCCCATTGAGACTGTTTCTGTTCTTTCTGAAGGTCGAAAGCTTGATCTAAGGGTTTCTCCTTTCTAAATAGAATGATTAACTTAGAACAACAAACAAATGAAATGTCCACAATACCTTGTATCCTCAAGGTGGCAAAAGCAAATATACATAATCAATCAAGCATTTAATATATACCTGAGGAATTGCATAGTCACATGACATGACCTACAGACAAATGTGACAGTAGTTTAAATAAGCAAACAGGTAGCAAGGTGGCTCGCCAAGTACATTTGCATCATAACACATTTCTCCTTTAAAGAGAGCCTTCTCAGACTCCTGCCCTTGGCCGCCTGTCACTCACACCTCCACCCCCTTTAATGACTAATCAACCTTGAATGCTCTGTTATGTAATGTAGGTTTCGAGGTTCTCTCAAGCGTTGTAACAGAAGTAATAGCTTAAAGGCCGTGGATGCTGGAAACAGTGAATTACTTTGACCATTTATTACCTCCTTGACCCCTCTATGTGACTACAGGTATGCAGTACGTGGATTGGTAGTGGCGTAGTAAGTGACCTCAATGACCTGCGGCGAGTCCACAACCTTCTTGTGTCGTCACTGGACAAGGTGCAGGCTGGGAAGGGCTCATCCAGTCAGCTGTACAGCGAGAGTGCCACCACGATGGAGAAATTGGCTGTGCTAAAGGCATGGGCTGAGGTGAGACTGAAGACCTTGATCAGAGCACTCTCCTGTATTTTTTATATTACAAATAATGTACATAATAAATCTGACTATACACACTGGCTTTCTTTCTCAGGTGTATGTGGTGGCGATGAAGATTAAGAAAGAGGCCGAGTCTAAGCCTGCCAAACCAGTCCGAAGTGGAGACGACGACGAGGATGAGGAGGATCTGGGCACCGATGTGCTTCCACCTGACAGCCTCATCATTTTGGTGCAGCCAGAGCTGCCCTCGCTGAGCCGCCTGTGGCTGGCCATGCTGCGAGACTACGCTCTGCTCACTCTGCCTGCTGAGTTTTCCAGCCAGCTGCCCCCTGATGGTATGCATGGACATGTGTATTTGTAAACAATTCACAATATGATCAAAACAAGTCCTTCCTCATTATTGTGCGTCTGTGTTCAGGTGGAGCGTTTTATACTCCAGAGACTATAGACACAGCAAGGCTCCACTATCGCAGTTCGTGGGCCCCCGTCCTGCATGCTGTGGCCCTGTGGCTGAGCAGCACTGGGTTCGGAGTTAGTGAAGAGAAAGAAGAGGTCCCCTCAGCTCCCTCCAAGGCTCCTGCCCTCCCTCAAGGAGCCTCCTTCACCACAAAGAGCTTTGAGGAGTCAGTCGAAGACAGGATGCATCTAATGTTGGGTACAGAGACACACATCATTTGTTGTATATAGTGTTCATGTTCCTGTGTTTTTGTTCCTCATGAACACCTCAATAAGAAAACCTGAACTGATGTATCATTAGTTTGTTTTTGTTTTTTTTGCTACTCAGATATTTTTTAGAGGAAAGACTGTGTGAACAAAGATGCCAGTCCTATACATATTGAAATTTCATGTCTTCATTGTAAGGGGTGGGCTCCTAAAAAAAAAAACCAAAAAAAAAAAAACCCTAATATATGTATTCTCTTTAAATCCTGAACTTAAAAGAAGCAAGGTGGACTGCTTTTTGTTTACCTTACAGCCACGGAGCCACCTCGCATCAGCCGACAGTGAAAAGGGTGGTGGCGGATAGAAAAAGGGGATAGCATGAACACACCCTAAGTGAATTTTTGTGTTCTGTCTCTCAGGTGTCAGTATAGAGTTTCTTTGCTTCCCCCGGCCCGAGGAGCCCATTGAACATGTGATGTCCTGCCTACAGGCCCTGTTCACTCTGCTAGAATCTCCATGTGCAAAGACCCATATTGCGGAGGACCAGGTAAAGACACAAGTCAGAGTGCAGCAATGACATATGTAAGGAAGAGAGATATGGTGGAACATTTGTACCACTATCCTTTATTTATCTGTATTTGTTTCAAATTCTGCTGAATTACACATTCAGTATAACATTTGAAATAATATATATAATAATAATAATAAAACTATGCTGCGATTTGTATCTGCTTATTTGAATTTCAGAAGCTGTTTTTTAAAACTCTGTTTCAATTTGCAATTAAAAAACAGTGTTACTGTCATATGTTTACAGATATTCAAGCACTGCATAAACCAACATTACAAATTCAACTGACAGAGCTGTGGGACAGTTCGTGTGGGTTGGATTTTGTGCATGGCCTCTGTTATTTACACCTTACAGAAGTTCCTTCATGGTCTAGTTCAAGTGATATATTTAACAGTGACTGGTCACCACCTTAGTGCAAATATCTGGTAAATACGACAGGGTCACGTGATATTTACTGACTTTACAAGGTAACAAGGACGCTACAATGCTCCCACAATGGATAATGGGATACTGAGGGCTTCAGCGGATACATAGATTGTGTCCTACAGATCCAGAAAAAAGAAGGTTGTGTTTCTCGGCTGCACTTGATGGAGCCTTTGAAATGGGACAGGCATTTGCCGGCCCTATGACGTATTCTGCCTAGAAGTGTGGACTTCAGAGGATCCAGCCCCTTAAATTGGGACACAGCATGTATCTCTGCTGCTGCCACACTGTCATTACAGTCTCCACAGACTAGAACCACATACTATGTTTGCGTCCGTGGGAGGGAGAAGATCATTCTCTCTTTCAGTCTATTTTATATTTTGATAAATATTCTTTAAATAGCAAAAATAAGATGTTTTTATTGAATTGAAACTTAATTTGAGAAACTCTGTATGAAACTTTGCCCACTTACTACTCCGATCAACAACTGCTGGTGGACCTGCTGGCAGTGAGCCAGAACAGATGAGTATATGGCATTACTGTAAATGTTGTTTCTGTTGTAGCTGTTGGCAGTGGAGCTCCTCAACGTGCTCCACAGGCTGCTGTTGACCCGGGACCCTCCTGCTGTACAGCTCCAGGTCACCGCTGTCGTACAGGAGACCATCAGGGCTGCACAGGACCATCTGCAGCGCCAGAGGACCAGCAAGGGTCAGGAACTAACACATTCTGCAGGCTCAGCCTTGTTTAAATTACATTACACTTAAACACTGTTCACATCTGAAAACACAAAACTCAAAAAAAAAACCCTGTTAATATCAATATTGAGTCCATTAAGTTTTTATATTCATAGTAAAGTTGTTTCAGTTATGTGGCTGTTTGAATGATCTAGGTCATTATGTTCATTGGCTTAGGCAAAGAGGACGAAGGCGAGAAAGACTCTCAGCCCAGCCTCGGGGAAGGAGGAGACACAGGGGAGCTCGTCCCCGGCAGGTCTCTGGTATTCGCAGCCATGGAGCTGCTCGTGTTCATCTTGGTCCGCCACTTGCCACAGCTTAATACACGCGTGAAGGAGTCGCCCAGCCATGTGCCACTCAGGCCTCAGCGACTACCCGAAGAAAGTGCACGCCTGGTGGCACACACAGTTTCCATCCTTGCAGAACTGCCCTTGCTCTGCTCTCCTGCTGGTGAGGCCCGAGGCAAACTGCAACAACATGAATGTTGTTAGCATAGCAATGTGGTGTTCACTATGAAATGATAGCCCATTTCTGAGTTTCTTTTCACCTTTACAGGAAGCATGACCATCCTACCTACGGTGCTCTTCCTAATCACGGGGGTGCTGAGGGAAACTGCAGTTAAGACTGCTGACAACTCGGTGCCTGTGCCGGTGTCGGCTGCCCTGCAGGGCATCAAGACCATCATCACCTCCTCACTGGGCCAGGTGGAGAGCATGCAGACACAATGGACCGGACTTGTGAGGAGCAGCCTGGCATCTGTACTCGAGCACTCACAGCCAGGTAAGTAAACACACACACACACACACACACACACACACACACACACATTTGACCGTGACCTTTCTGTGGAGGGGACAAGAAAAAAGTAGGACATCATTATTCATTGAGAGTATGCATGCTTGTTTGTGTATTTCTGTAGATGAGTCCAGGCCTGACATGGACGGGGTCAGTATGTTGACAGCGATCACACTCTTCCTGTTGTCTGCCAGCAATGAACTTGTAGGAGTAACTGTCCTGCAGAAGGGCTGCATGGACCGCTTCCGAAATGCCCTCAACTCCAGTGATCCCTGGGTAAGCTACAAGAATCTCAACCTGGAGACATTTTGAACGCTCGATCACGTGTATTAGACTTTCCAGATGTGTGTGGCCAAGTTAAGTGAGTGATTTCATTATTTTTTTGCCACAGGTTCAGGCACGGTGCTACCAGCTGCTTTTGTCAGTGTTTCAGCACTCCAGCCGTGCCCTGTCTACTCCGTACATCCACGCTCTGGCTCCACTCATGGTGGAGAAGCTGAAGGCAGTGGAGCGCAGTCGGCCAGGGACTGCTGCCGAGCTGCAGGCTGTGCAGGAGGGCATCAGGGTCCTGGAGAATCTGGTCGGCATGGGTGAAGAGCAGAACCGTAAGTATGCCTCTGCCTAATGGACCACTAAAGTGTTCCATTAAAGTGTTTATCTCCATTAATGGAGGTCTCTTAAAGTATTTAGCTCAGTGCCTTTGGATGTGTGTTGTCAAAGATCAGAGCAATAGAGCATTAAATGCTAAATTTAGAATCCCTGCACTGGTTTACTGTCTGTTTTACTATTGATTTCAACATTTTATATTCTATATTATTTAAAGTTTATGAATGTTGTATTTTGTTTCCCCAATGATCTTGTTCCTGCTTCGTCTTGTTTTTATTTCCCTAGTGAAGCAAACTGCACTTAACTATAAAAAAGTGATTTGATTTCATATTTGCATTATATAAAGCTGTGGTGTATTGTTTCTTTGAAGGGTTATTTGAGATGCAGCTTGTGTTATGCATCACATATTGGTGGTATTCATTTATTTTTCTATTTATTGTATTTAGAGCTGCAACTACCGATTATTTTCATTAGGAATTTATCTGCCAATTACTTTTTGATTAATCAATGAATCATGTGGCCTATGAAATGTCTGTAAACAGTAAAAAATATCCATCTCAGTTTTTTCCAGAGTACGCGCTGACGTCTTCAGAAGTCTTGTTTTGTCTGACCAACAACATTCAGTACTGTAATGTTAGACAAGGAAAAGCAGCAAATCGTCACATTGGAGAAACTGGCACCAGAGAACGTTTGGTCATGATGCTTGAAAATTAATTTTCTGCGTCAAGTAATCGATTTATTGTTGCAGCTCTAATTGTGCTTATTATGCGACTTATGATTGGTGATTAAACTCTGTTGTGTTGGAGACCTGATGAGTTTCTATTCAGTCGTTCTTCTATCTTGTCAGAATTGTGCACTCATCTTACATTTTATGACCCGTTAATAGTTGCAGTCCAGCCACGCGCCATCAACAGTTTCTCATTTCACTCCAATATGCATATCTCAGTTTACTTCTCATTTCTGGCACATACAAATAAATAATGAATCCAAAATTGAACACCTAGCATTCCTCAATGAGCTTGTATGTATAGTCACACACATATCTTGGGGAGACGCATATTGTATCTGGGTTGCTTTGTTGTTACTTTGGCTTATTCTGGGGTACATTTGACAGTGTGTTGAATTGACCAGAGCCGTTTAGTAACCACTGTCTCTTATATCTGGTCTAGGAGTATTGGGTTAGGTCAACAGAAAAGTTTTCTGTTGAACTGTTCTCATTAGTTTTGCTGTTAGTGATGATCTTTTTTAATGTCTCATTGTTTTTTATGTGTTTTAATAGGGGTGCAGTTGCTGGCTCTTCTTGTACCAACTCTCATCTCCTACCTTTTGGATGAAAATGCCATCTCCTCAGCGCCCCAAGTCTCCAAAGGCCTGCATGATTTTGCCCTTCAGAACTTAATGCGCATTGGCCCCCTCTATCCAGCTGCCTTCAAGATAGTAATTGGTGCAGCACCTGAGCTTAAAATCCGTCTGGAATCTGCTATACGGGCCAACCAGGCCAGCAGCAAAGCCAAAGCTGCAGCCAGGCAAGCTCAGCCGACTGTGCAAGCTGCACCAACCATCAAACTCAAGACGAACTTCTTCTGATCTCTCCAAAAATGCACTGTAAACTCTCACAGACTATTTTAATGTAGTCTTCTTTGGTTTGGTTTGGTTTGTTGGCAGAGTACCACATGTCATGTCTGTATCAACTACAGTTTCTTAAGTGTATTTATTTATTCTACATCTCATCATTGTTTTTGATGTATGAGAACTCTTCTTGTAGTCAAGAAGGCAATTATGTAAATATCATTAAAAAGCCTTTGAATGTTCACTTAAAAACAAAGCTCACTTTAAAATCTGTAGGATTGTGTGAATGTATCTTTTCTGGTCTTGATGCACATTCATAAAGGGAGACAATTTACATTTTATTTTTCAGTAGGTTCTTTCACTATCCAAAAGTTTACTGTGCCATTTTTCTGTGTGATTTTGCTTCACCATGAGCATGAAAGTTATTTTTTTTTCCCTTTAGATTCCAATCATGCATGTTTGTTTAATGGAGCTGGTTTAGTATATGGCCTTAGGGTCTGCTAATTGTTACTGATGGTTGTTTCTTTTTTTGTTGTTGTTTCTTATTTTGAAATGGTGTTTTGGCTTAAATTATGTTGTAAACATTCCTACTACATGTTCTTAAACATAACTGAGAAATTACTTTCGATCATTACTTTGAGCCCAGAATGAGATTTTATTACAACACTTTGAATATTAAATTGAAATGAGCACACAGTTAATTGGTCTGCTGATAATTGGGGGAATACTACATACTTTAATGTATTTGCTGCATATCATACAGATTGTTGTATTGCTTATAACTGATTTTTGATCCATATCTATCTATGTGTAATAGCTACATGAATAGGTGAGCATCATCTGCCATAATTAATTGGCAGACTTGTTTAAATGCCCCTATGTGATATTCCACCCTTATTTCCTTGAAATGTGAATAAAGTTGCTTTGACCTCACTGCGCCTGTATTTGGTTACACATTTTTAGCCGATTGTTGAACCCAGTTTGGGGAATAAATACTGATACAGGCTCTGTAGCAGAATGTAGGGTACAACGGATGTTACATTTCTGGTAAAATGGGTGTTCCTCTGGGGAGTATGGGTAAGCGAATCGAGCGCCCCCAACCGACATTCTGTGGGCGTGGCCGTTACTGACGTCATTCAATGACAGCTAGCTGTCAGAAAGTGAGTTCAGTCCCCCGAGCCGAGGAGACAGAGCACAGTCGATCGCTTTCTGTCCTTCCGTTGATATCTAGAACCTCGAAACAGTGAGACAACGGACAGACCTTTCCACCGAGCCCGGCCATGGACGAACAGGCGGGGCCCGGCGTGTTCTTCAACAACAATAACAACTCTGTTTTACCCGGCGGTGGGAAAGGACCGCTGCCTGATGGCGACGCTGGGGAGGCGGCTAGGGCGCAGTACAGTATCCCGGGGATCTTGCACTTCCTGCAGCACGAATGGGCCCGTTTCGAAGTAGAGAGAGCACAATGGGAGGTGGAGCGGGCCGAATTACAGGTGAAAACCACCACATTTTATATATACACGACCACATATTAGTGGCATTACCGCGGCATAGCATGCTACTTACTAGTAACTCGCGTTGAGTTTCTGTGTTTGATTGTTCTGGTTACCAGGCTAGCTTGTTAGCTTTAGCTCTAGAGCTAAAAGGAGCTGCAGCGCCCCCCTGACCCGACTGCACGACGACTGTTTGAGACATCTTTTACTGTGACTGAAACCACTGAACTTTCTTGCTGCCTTTAGGAGTTGGAAGACAAGCTTCAGAGTAGGTTTTATAGGAAAATAGCTCTAACCAAACGACCGACTGCTATATTTGCTAGCAAAATAGTTAATGTGTAGTGCAAAAACCGTGTAGAAACAGCGGCTACCTGCCTACTTATAGCTAATTGTATAGCACCGCGCCTTTATTTTTATTGCATTTTATCTCTAAACGAAGAAAAAAATGACGTGGAGGAGAGGTAGTAGTTTTCTTTGATTAATTCAGAGCTGTCAGTGCTGACAGACAGCACAACACACAAGAGACTGTGGAGTCTATATGTCTTGTTTATGAATCTTATCATAAGCTAGCTGCCATGTCACTGCCACTCCTGAAGAGAAAATCACGAATGCTATCTGCTATATGTACACAGTGCTTTTAATTGGCCTTATTAATTGGTCCACTCTTTTGGTAGTAAATCTGATCCTTACCTGATGGTTAAACAACTCACTTATTCAGCTATTTATAAGATATAAGAAGTAGCATTAGGTTTTCCTGTTAACCAGAAATTTCCAAAGGGAAACAAACTGGGAAGCTTAATGTTTAGGTTGCTTAAACTAGAAGTTAATGTCTGTTATGCTAATGTCTCAAATACCCAAGTTCACTCTGCAGTCCTTGTTTTGTTCTGGTATCCAGTCCAGCTTGAATTTTAACTTTCTCTCCATCAAGTTTTATTGTGTATCAACCTGTTTTATTTTTTACTTTTGTCATGTTTGATTGCACTGTATGGGAGTACACAGGGCTGTACCAATCATTACCGTATATTTGCAGGTGAATAGGTTGTTGACTTTTTTTTGGCTGGCAAGATGTTTGTAATATTTAAAGTCGTATAAGTGGTATGTTTGTGGCATTAACTTATCCTAATTTGAGATAGAAACCATCATCACCAGCCTGCATGATCGACTCTTCATACTACAATAAGACAGGATCTATAGGACAATAGGACAGGATACAATCAGGATCTGAGTGGCTATTGTTACAGATGATTATTGTTTAACTTGAGTCTCCATGCCCAATGTTTGGAAGAAAATCTTTTTTTCTTTCCATCATTTTGACCCAGTTGTGGGGTAATAGTTGTTGGATGACAGAAGAGAGCCAGCACTGACTTTTATTTTTCGACTGCAGGCAGCTCCATCGACAGACTACTAACAAAGAGACGAGAGGGAGACACTGCATTCTTTTTTTTTTTAGATCGATGACGTATACCCTGTAGTAGAGTTTTGACTCATCTGGCTCATGCATTAAGCTTCCTGTCTGCTGTCATGAAGCAAGCTTATCAGCCAAGCAGCAGCAACTGCAGCAAAGCACAGTGAGGTTGCTAAATGGCTTATTGGGTGGTTTGTTTGTGGCGGCAAAACGATGCGCGCTCAATTTGAGTTCTTGTTTTTGTTGCACCTAACCTCAGATGTGAGGCAGATTGATGTCTTGAACGTAATTTAAAACTTCTGGCTCACTCATAATTGCAATCTAATCACTGTAGCACAGTACCTATTTGAAGAAATGTTTCAAGAATTAATTCTCTATTTTGTCAACAGTGACCATTTACTGTTGTCTCTTTTTTTAATATCTGTCTGTGCCAGTGCTGCAATATGACAGAGCAGTAATGATGAATTGGGTATTGAAAAGCTTTGAAAATCCACATCAGATGTAACCTTGTTGTGTCCTTGAAGGATGTGTTCATATTGCAAACATATATTGCATATTTGCCCGTTGAAGGGACCACAGTGAGGAAGAAAAGATAGAAAGTCATTTAAATGAACTTAAATACTATGAATAATGAAAATTTATAGTGGGCGTAAAGCCTTA
Organism: Maccullochella peelii; assembly: GCA_002120245.1. Taxonomy (NCBI): domain Eukaryota; kingdom Metazoa; phylum Chordata; class Actinopteri; order Centrarchiformes; family Percichthyidae; genus Maccullochella; species Maccullochella peelii. Next base: position 40,048 of record LKNJ01002158.1, on the reverse strand, counting down.
ATGGAAAATAACTTGCGGCATATATGTTCTTTCTGCAACATGCTGCTCATAGTGTTCATCATCATCATCATCATGTCCACACACTTTAATGTGTTTTAATCACAGAATCAAAACTGAAATGTTATCTAGCATGTTTTAAGAAGGCTACATACATACATACATGGTTTCAGATAAAAGCCCATTAATAATGTTCATAAAGCGATTTCACAACTCAGTGAATACTCCCAGGATTTTTTTTTCTTCCGTGTTGGTTTTATAGACGCTGAATGGAAGACAGTTGAAGCTGTGTCTTATGCCGCTGTCTGGGAGGAAGGCGAACCCCAGGGCTTGTAGGAATGTCGTCCAGCCAGCCTGTTAGGTCATGCTCAGAGCCACTCCTCTCTTCTGGAGCAGCACAGAAACCGTACTGTACATGTCCGACTCGTCTTTCATTTTTGCTTAAAATAGACTTAAATGATTACTTGATTATCGTTTCAGCTTATCAGCAACTAACTGATTATAAAAATGTTTTTTCATATATCTCCTGTTGAACGCCTGAACAATCATTTTAGCACTCAGAGTAGCTTTATTTTGGCTTTGGAACCGGGTGATGAGTTAGCCCAATTTGTGTTTTTCAAGTGTGATTAGTAGCACACACTCGTCAGGTGCATTTATGTATAATTAGCACTGTATATACAGCATGCTGCCATTGACAGGCGTTGTTTAGTTGGGCAGGGTGATAATTCAGTCATGTAGCAGTTATCATTGGAATTGCATTGTGTTTATGTAGCTTTTTTACAATTTTCTGTTGTCCAGCAAATTTTAATTAAAGAACAAAAGGAGTTTTTGCTTTACATGTCTGCAGAGATTTATGATGTAATACATAACAGTGGAAGACAGTTCATTGTATTGAACTGAGATTTTATTATTTACACGGGATTGTGCATGCCTTTGCCACATTGTATATGTATGTATGTATATCTATCAGAAGAAATATTCTTATTGATATTGTGGTATTGATTTAACACCCTGCCGTACTGATTAGCACAGATCTTTTCCAGGCCTGAATGACTGAGGTTGAGTCGAGTTACGCCCTGCACAGGCCAGTGCTCCAGTGTGCTTCATCAGCCCTCCAGTTACAGGGAAATCCCTACTCCATAGGGTATCTCCTTGCCAGAAGTATCTGTCAGCAGCCATAATTTGACACCGGGAGAAGGTTGAAGGTGACTCAGGGTGTAAGGTGGCTTCATGTGGGTGCAGACTGAAACGTGAACCCACTTATTCTCACTGGTTTGAAATGGCTCTTGTATTTCTAAAGGAAAAGATTTTAACATGAGCAAGATTATTATGTGGCTCATGTTATTCGATTACTTATCTCCATGTCGAGAAGACTGAAGCAAGCTGTGGAGCAACCTAGAATTAGCCTGCCTCAGTTAGATGACTTATTACTGTTATCTCATGTTTACTTTTACTAATGGCAAAGGCTGAGGAATATTTAGCTCAATGGTGCAGCAATAAGAAGCACTGAACCACGCACAAATGTACACATGCATGTAGCGCGGCATTCAGAAATGGGTGTCACCGTCATTCCTCAGTCGATACTACGTCCACCCCCGAGCTGCAGTTATTTTTGTTTGCCCTCCCAGTGTGCGCCTCAGAGTGGAAAAGGACAAAAAAAAAGTACGTTTCCTCACCAAGAATATATGTACCCTCTTTTTTAATGTTGTTGCTCTCAGAAATTGACATAGAAACTTTAGACTCTACAAATGTTAAAAGAATACCAGTTCACATAAAAGCTAATGCTACTGCTCACATGCTTTCTCCATCCTCAGTCACAGCTTTAAGACAGACTGCGGTAATATTCACCAGAAGCACCACAAAGACCGTCATTGCAGTGTATATCAAATATTCACTGTACAGATAATCGTGAGTAGTTAAGGGTTTGTGTTTTTCCTCAGAGAGACCCTTGTTTATTAACCAAAGCCTGGTCCTCTGAGCTTTGCTCTACTGTTGGACTCTGTGCTGTAGAGCTGCCTTCCTTGTCGGCCCGTTAATTCCCCTGTCCTTCCTCCATTCACACTTACTGCCTTCATCTCTCTCCGTGGGTGTGCGGGACAGCTGCCTGGTTGTGCCACAAAGTTGCCTCCCTCCCCCAGTTTTACAGTAAATCTCCAGTGATTCAGAGTTGGTGCATTCACCAGATCAAATGGTGAAAATGATGATATTGTTGTTTTTCCACTTTTTGATGGCACAACAGTGTTTTCCGGCTTTCAAGTAAATGGTTAGAGTGATATTTTTTAGATTTGAATTACATTGTTGGTACATTGTTACTTGGTTCTTTGTGGATATGACTGTGGATTTTTATTTATTTATTTTTTTACATTGACATATATGTTAACCTGTGATAACTGGATACAACTGGAGACCTTTTCTTTCCATTTGGAAAAACCACATGCCAGAGTCACACTATTTTTGTTTACAGTAATGCAATATTGGCCCAAGTTAAATAATTTTATTCTGCAGCTTTTTTCCATTGTATAAACATTTTAAATATTGGGGCACCTTGGTGACCCAGGGATTAAGGTGTCAATCATGAAGCACAATGTTGCCGGTTCAACTCCAGAAGCCTTCTAGTGGATTCTTACACTTTGTTTCTGATACTGGCTAATAACTGGACAGATGATCACAATTTTAAGTCTTTTTACAACAACATCAGAGTCTTTGTTAAATTGTTTTCTTCCATTTCAGATCTTCTTTGCTCTGCAGTGACTCTTTACTCTCTACACTGAAGCTGCTGTAAATGATGTTTTCAACATAGTTCTTCTGCCAGGACCACACCTTACAGTCACACGGCCTAGGCTTATTTGTCAGAGAAAATGCTGATGTTGAAAAATTCAGCTCTTTGCCTGCATTACACTATGTGAGTTTGTGCATGTGCACCATGAACCTTATGTAATATTAATGCAGCAACATGGGATGCAGCACCCTCGTCCTCAAGTAGCCCAACACGCTGCCTTTGTTTGCACCCCCTGTAAGGTAGCACTGCCGTGTCAACTTGACGGGAGCCGGGTGACAGCAAAGTGTAAAATGAAGCTCAAGTGGAAACTCGTGATGAGATGAAACATCTGTGTCTCTGTGAAGGTTTAGGAAAAGAGGGAAGATGTATTTTTGACTGTGAGCAATCTCTGGCAGTATAAGGATTTTTGTTTGTTTTAACGGGTCAAGAGATGAAAGGCACAGCTTGGCACATTCCAGATAACGGGGCAGGAATCTTTATTAAATCCCAGTCTGAGCAGATCACTGTCTCACCCTGACCCTCAGAGCAATCCTGAATCTGTGCCCGTGGACACGAGCAGGGTGGATTGATGTGCAGTGTCTGCATTTGAAGGAGTGAGCTCCAGCCATGGTCACAAGTCCTCCTCAGCAATTCCCTGTAACTGCTCCTTTGGCAACCGAGGAGCAAAATGGATCAGTGGATTAAGCTAAGCAGTTTGTATGATACCCACGCCTGACAGTTAGTCAGATGATTGTATAATACGTGTACATACTGATTAGTATGTAGCCTTTTTACAGATGTTCTCCGAGACAGAATATGATTGTGGAAACGCAAGCACTTTTAGTGCAAAGATTTGTTTTACCCTCACCATCTTCAGCAGAGGAGGAGGTGAAGAGACAGCTGGATGTGAAACTGGAGTCAGTATTTTGTACTTTGGTTTGTCAGGTATTTTATTTGCTGGTTTTGCAAAGAAAAAACATCTATATCCAGGGTATCTGCAGGTCTCAAAATGTCTTACCAGCATAGAATTCAGGTTCCTCAACAAAGGCCTTAAAAGGTATTACAATTTTTACATTTACAAAAGTCTTAGTATTTTTTCTTTCCTGCCGTAGGTAGTAATGTTAGTTATGAAATGTTTGTGTATTTGATTGCGGGCTGTCGGGAGACGTTACACACCTAACAAACCAGAAGCGGGAGAAGCTACACTCTCTTGAGACTGCTTCACTGTCTGTAGTACGTTAAAGTATTTTTGAAGCTATGTTTGAATGCCTCAATAATAAAATGTATTTCATAAATCAGACCAATAAAAAATGAAATTGGACATGGACAGTCTACACATCAATAATAACATTTTCTTTTTATGAGGACAGACAAACTATATGCTAACCATTGGTTTGCATTCTGATTCTTACTTATAAAGATCATGAATTTTCTGTAGTAGTACATAAATTTACCAGCAGTTATGACTGAAAAATGTTGGTGTTTTGGCAATTTTATTGTAAGTGGCCATAAATATGTGATTTAACCTACTTGAAGTGAGCTATTTTAAGCATAAAGGCGTTATGTTGATCTGTGGTGATGTTTTCTGTGAACAAATAGAAAATACACTGCTGTAGCCACGTTACAGTAGTCTGCTGGACCTCTGTCAGGCTTCATTTGTTTTGCTGCCTTTTTTTTTTCTTTCTGGCTACTGGTGTAATGGCATGTGTGGAATGTACTTGGCTAGTCATCAGGTCGGCCTTCATGGTGCTCATTGGTTTGCGGTAACTGTGAGAGTAAACCCGGTGTTCGCTGAAAGAAAGGTTGTTTGCATTGTAAATGTGGGATTTACACCAGCTCCTTTCCCTTCTGCAGCTCTGCCAAAGGGCCAGCATGTGTGACCATTTTGTATGTGTGTAAGCCCTGAGGTTGTATGAGCGTCCACTCAATTTCTTTTACAAATGGAGTGAGCTCAGTCTTGCCGCTCCGATGTACTGGATTTTTCGGTGTTCACTCTATCTGGATTAAAATGGCCTCATTGTGTTATAGATGTCTTTGGCAATGACGCAGAACAAGTCTGGGAGAAAACATGCCTGGAATTCATAAATCCCAGACTTGAAGGTCTTGTGTAATTATAAATAGTGGGGATGTGGTTTATAGTCATCATACATTCATTGACTGAAAATCAAGTTGAAAAGACGATATAAAGTTTGGTGGAATTGTTTTCCTCTCGCTGCTGTTCTCTGTGTAGTCCACTGCCAACGATGTGTGGTTAAATTATATACTTGTTAATATTGTCAATGCCATGTTAGTGCGATGATGAGTCTAAAAGTGAAGAAAGAAAACTGTTTCCCGCTCAGATTTAAATTGGTAGTGCCAAACAACCAAATTAGACTAACTTCACTGACGTCAACTGCAAAGGGAGATGACATTAGTATTTCTTTTTATACTTACCATAAATAAAAAGAGCTGAACTTGTTTGTGCAGTTTTGTGTTTCTGTCTTAAATGTGTCTCAAATTGTCATTAAGTAGAACTGAAAGCTGCTGTCAGTCCAATTGTCCTCAATTAAGAGTAGAACAACTATTATACTATATGCCAAAGCAGAAGGTATTGGGACCAACTTTTTTACCTTAGCTCACCAGAATTTAGCCAGTGGCTGGTGTTTATTTTCCTCCCTGGTTTTCTTAGGTTGGCTCTTCTGCCTCCTTTTCCTGTCTCTGAAAAGCCCTCCGCTCTAGATGGATGCCCCATGCTACATGTCTCTTACTCAGACAGACTAAGGAACCCTTATCCAGCAGCCCTATAATGCGGGCAGTGTGAGGCCCGGGAATTAAATGCTTCCTGTGTCTCTTTATGGCCCGAGTTGACTCATTGCATTCCTCCCAAGGTTAATGTTTGATGGAGGAGAGATGGCCCGAGCCAGAGATTCACAGAGCTGCACTCTTCTCTATCTCTGGCACTGCAGGGGACGCCAGGGGTCCCTGGGCCAGCGCTTCATGTGGATAAGGAAGTGAATGGCTGCCCCGCTATATCAACTAACGCAGATGTATAGTTTCATCCACAGCGGAAAATGCATCAATGTGCAATCTCCGTTTTTGACATGTGAGGTAATGTATTGAGTAAGTCCAAGTTAACCTATCAAGCTGTTCTTACACTTTGTCAATGTTTTGGATGTGAAATTCTTGAGGCAGGGCTTTACTATGTGGCCATGCTTGTTGAAATAAGTGAGATGTTTTCTCTGTTGAAGAGATCATGGCACTTTTTATACACACTTTGTTGTCTTTTGCCTTTCTGCTCAGTGATTTTTAACATTTGACCCAAGGGAGATCGACACTGTGCAGCAAGAGACATTTAATGGAAAATAGCTCTGCAATTAGCCTAATGAGGTATTTGTAGCTTCTGCAGCCCAGTTGCATGTGATACAGCTTCAGTGTCCCGAGGCAGTGGTCCTCATTGATATTTGGATTGGAGCCACTTTAGCCAGAGTATGTTATTTTGGGAGCCGTACAGTCTGGCCCAATCTAAACAGTGATCATTTTCCATATGCAATATTTTCCTAATGCCATATGTGTGCTCCTTTTTATGTGCCTCCTCCCCAACCTCGAGTTGTTCATTAGTGGTCATCTGCACCACCTTTTTTTTCCTTCTGTCATATCTGAAAACCTTTTCAATCCACCTACTGGGGCAAAGCAATATTTTTCATCAGGTAAAAAATGAATGACTTACTGACTCTTCTATGGCTGCTGGGGCTTTGCTGGAATTTTCTCTATCCATTGTCTGCCCTGCTCCATGTTACATGAAATACACCAGAGGCCATTTTGTAAAGTTTAACCTTTTTTGGAGCTACCTTTCTTTTTTGTTTTGGCTGTTTCGATGCTCAGTGATGCTGTCTCAAGACTGTGGAAAGTCAGATGCATGCTAAACGTTGTCAATCCAGAATGCATTAGTATGGATCCAGCTGAGGGTAGATGCACATAAAACAGGCGGAACAAGGAATTGGAGCCTGTGTAGATGTAATAGGTAGAGTGATGTGTGTGCTGTGCTGACCCACCTTTCAATAGCTTCACTTGTTGGCACCTATGCACACAGCTAGCATGCGACTGTTGGCAACTTAACTCGGTGCTGTTTACACTGTCAAACTGTGAACCAGTACCCTAAATCCTAAGGGCACTATAGCTCTAGCAGGCAGGTTGTTATGAATTCCTCTCCGGAGAACTGTGGATGATAAGAAATGCTGTTATTAATATGAGGCAGATTGAAGTGCTGTCATGACTCATTGTTGCAGGCAGCAGCAGCAGCAGCAGCGCTACTTGCTATCCCTGTGAAACTGTGATCCGGCCCACTCAAACTCACACCATCCTCTGCATGTTGAGTGAAATGCAGGGAATCAAGTCAATATTCATTCCCTTTTTAAGATGTTAACGTGTGGTGGACTTTGAATCATTCCCAAGAGAAAACTGGACTTTGCAGTTTGGCTTGTGGTGCTTTTCTCCATCCTTGTTTGCAATGGATCTACCATCTTTTGCCGCCGTGTCAGTGTTTTACTCTGTTTCGGATTTTGTTTGCCATTTGTGTTAATCCACAATAAAGATTTAAACATTGCACTCCAATTATTCTGTCATCTTCTCCTAACCACAGAGTGGCCCTTAAATCCACCTTCTATGCTCATTGTCTTGCTGGTGATTTTCAAAAACTGAGATGGACTTTAAAGGAGAGTGTAATTTTTTGATGAAGTGCTGAAATAGAAACGACAGCGTGCTTATCCTCCTTTCTGTAAACAACGCAGCCTTTAGAGACTTCTCCTCTAGAGTCGTTTGGCAGTCTTCACCTTGTTGTAACCCTTAAAATACTGGATGAACTGTGTGGACATGTGTTGTTGTGTTTGGTTTTGGTCTCTCTCTACTCCTCAGACTATATGTAGTGGAACGCAATACACTCTAAGGAAAAATATAAACCTTTAAGCAGAACAAAAGTAATTTCATTTTTATAGTGCAACTTAAAAATGTAACTAATTAATTATTAGGTGATTTTTCTTTAGCACCAACCAAATTTTACCAGAATTTAGAGACATTTATAGCAACACTGCAGTACAAAGCCAAAAGGCACGAACTACATATTTGATAATAATTGAGTCAAGACTAAAATATGAATTTTTGTTATCTGTTTTACCATTCAAAAATCATTATGCCATAGAAATGTGTAATTTTCCCCCCTAAAAAAGAAAAACAGAACAGGAACTATAAGCCTGAGTAACTGCACTCCAGCTAGTTAAGGCTAATGCTAGCTGGAGTGCAGTTACAGTTAGCCTTACCTAAAGCTAATTTACTTTTTCCTACCTGTTTCCTGTGATTAGATCCATTATCTCTATCAGCTTATCCTTAGAGGGTCGCAGGGGACTGGAACCGATCCCAGCTGACATTGGGCAAGGGGCAGGGGAAAAACCCTGGACATGTCGCCAGTCAATCACACATAGAGACAGACAACCATTCATGCTCACAGTGACACCTATGGGCAAATAAAAATAACTTGAATAAAAATGCTGCATACTCTCACACACCTTTCTCTGCCTTCTTCTGTCAGATAATGACCCTCATCAAGACCACTTAGCTAATAACCAGTCTGTTATATTTCATTTGCAGCTCAGTGGGAAAGTGAGTCAGTGGTTTGGCACAGAGTGCACTGGAGTAAGAGCCAAAATATTGTGTCCCTCTTCTTTTTATTGAATCAAGCGTTTAGGATCTTGGATTGATTGTGAATCAAAGTGTGAGACTGCCAAAGATTCCCTCCCCTGATAGTAACACCAGAGCCACCACTAGCCCAGCTTCGGTGCTCTTAGATTGAGTATCACAGTAAAGTATGATTTTATCTTTTTTTTCTTTCCTTTTTTTTCTGTCTGTGAGGCAAAATACTATGGAGTCTTAGGAGTGCCATAAAAAAAAGAATACATCTGGGAAAGAATAAGACAATAAATGTGGATATATAAAGAGAAATAATTTTTTTTGCTTTTCCCCATTTGCTTTTACTTTTTCCTTATTGCTTTTATGTATGTATGTATGTATGTATGTGTGTGTTGTACCCAGCAATGTAATGTAGTGCTGACTCAGACTGAGTGCGTCAACAGCTGCTGCCTGTTACTGCAGAGAGACAGTGATGTGAAGAGGGAGGGGGGACGGCTGGTGTGTGGGAGAGTGAGTGGGCTGGATTAAAATAGAATAATACAGATTGGCTTTTTATTTCCCACCATGCCACGCATATTGATTTGACATCACCCTATTTCAGTCTCGACAGAAGTAGTTGTTCTCAAATGTTGCCTAGTGGAGGTTGTCTTTGAAGTCAAGTCTTTGTTGCTAGCTTGCTAGCTCATATCTAAGATGCAAAAACATCGGAAGCATTGACTCTATTTTTAAAAGCAACTACTGTAAATCTCTTACTACTTTAAAAGGTGACCTGACAATCCTATTTTTGTGTTCTCAGGCCCAAATCGCCTTCCTGCAGGGGGAGAGGAAAGGCCAGGAGAACTTGAAGAAAGACCTTGTGAGGAGGATCAAAATGCTGGAGTACGCGCTGAAGCAAGAGAGGTGAGTGCCTTAACACCCACTGCTGCTTCAGCCCACCCACAACACACACAAATACCTCAGCTAGTCTGCAACAACTGCAGTGTTTCCATGTTTTGTATTCTCCTAAAAATAAATTCCTGCCTCTAAGAAATATGGAAAAGGAGAACATGGCAGCGTGAGATTCTCATTGGTCAACAAATCAACATCTGCTGCACCTGCACAGAGCTGGCACACTCCAGAGTGCAGCTCTCTGCACATCTTTACTCCAGAGATTTTTAATAATGTGTAGAAGGGTTGCTAGGATTTTAAAATAATTTCCAGCCACCCCTTTTTTATATTCTATGCGTACTGGTCCGATTGTCTCAGCTGGTGTCAGCAGAAGCAGTAATGGAGTGAGAGTGCCAGAGAGATTCCCCCGAGTCCAGCTGGTGTGATGTCTGTGGACGAGAGCTCGTGTTGGCATGAAGGCTTTGTTTGCAGTCGTATGCTTGCTGATGACTCTGCACCGACTTCAGCAGACTGATGGATCGGGAAAGGAGGAGAGAGGAATTCTCTCCGTCACAGCTTTCTTTCTCCAGTAAACCGGAAGAATTACATTGTTCTCATTGTCATGTGCATTAGCCCGTCACACAAAAGGTCCCTGTGGTAGCGTTGGTGATGCACTTTGCATTTCCCTTCCTCCTTGACACATGGCTGCACCGTGGAACAGAGATAAATTGGTGATTTCAACACCTCTCTATTAATGCGACTTCAAGCCATCGAGCATGGCATTCAAACAGACTTTGAAGCAGTAGCCCTCTATCCTCTTATTTTGGATACATGTAAAGCATTTATGCCGAGTGTTTCTATCAGCATAGCTCATGGTCAACTCAAAAAATGTAAAGGATCATTTTGTAGTTTTGGCCCATCGATAATAAGTCACCAAGGTGATTGCTGAAAAAAAGTCCGACAGGGCAAGAAACATGAGCAGTCAGACAATCAGATGAAGCCCCAGATGAACCAAATTTATATGGAACTGAAGCAGAAGGCGAACGGTAAAATTATTACCCAAATATCCTGGTCCAACTTTGACCCACCATACTTGCCGTAGTTGTGCGTGCACTCAGTTTTCCTGTGTAATGAGGGATTATTATCGACATTTCTGGTATGTCCAGTTTTACCTCTAAATGAAGTGGTTTTCTTGTTTACAACCTGCCTGATCATCTGACAGCTGGTGTTTATTGCCCTGTTGGACTTAAGTTGTAATAAACCAGGACTATCCTTTTGACATCAATCAAATTATTGGATGTACCTCACATTTTGACCTCTCCCTTGCAGGTGTGTTCTAATCCTGTCCCTGTGTAGCCAGGCAATCCAGTCACTTTCTCCTCCATAAACAATGACCACAGAGGAAGTACTTAACTTCTCTGTGGCCGACAGTAGCAGACACTGGTACTGTTAGACAGACTACGAGCTGGGAATGTGTGGAATTCTATGAATGCAAAGCAAACATTGCTGAAATGAACAAAGTCCTCCCTGGATAAATAAAGGTTAAGATTAGAAAAATGAAAATTAGGATGAGTAACAAATGAAAGACTGGCTGCAGGTATCTTAATTTGAGCTGGGAGATTGTCTAGGCTAATGAGAGCCTTAACCCAACCGAGTTAGACATGTGTCAAAATAGGTTAGTGCGTAGTCATTCCTCAAGTCAGCTCAGAGGTTAGATAAAACGGGCCTACCTTTTGTGAGGAACATCATCATGAGGTTTGTTAAGCATGGAGTCATCCTCCGGCTGTTTGTAGTGTATATTTATCTACGTTTCTCCAGTGACATCACCGCAGACTCGGGAGCAACACTTAACTCAGGATTACTATCACTTTCCCCGGTTGCTAAGCAACAGGTCATGTCTCCGAGGGTATCTGAAAGCAATATCAGAAATGGCTTTCTGAATGTAGGATCTACCCAATTTAAAATGAATTTGATTTGGATGGGGGTTGCTACCTCTGGATCACGGGGCCGTGGTGTGGTGGGGGCTGTGTGAACTAAAAGGTGTGACAGCACTCCTTGTACTGACTCTTACCCTCTGACATGGATGTGTGTGCAGTCATTGGAAGAAATTGTATCCCAGTGGCCAAAACAGACGAAAGCCACACATTGCTATTTTCTATATGGTGTATGCCATTTTATATCCGTTCCTAAATGCAGGTGAACTTTCTGTTTTTGTGAATCACCATTCAGTTGAATAATATTGTGATGATATGTGTGTTTTGTATTATTGTTTTATACATTCTTTGTCTAAATTGCAAGCAAATCCAAGCAAATTTTAACGACAAACTAACAGATTAAGTAATTCAAGTATTTATTGTCATATTGAGTCTGATGTTAAAAGTTTATTGCATGAACATCCATATGATTATCATATATGTGATTTTGCATACAATCGCAACGACAGCTGAAACGATTAGTCAATTGTTGAATATTTGCTTGTTTTCTTAGGAAATTTAATATCTAATCTGAATATCAGACAAAACAAGCAATTTGAATATATCAGCTTGTGACCAGGGAAACACATTTTCTGACAGGTAATAGACCAAAACCAATATTCGATAATGAAAATAATTGTTAGAGTAATTTCACTCCTGTTTTCTATATCATGATACATATTGCTATCTAAAAATTACTTATAATGTTGTGATATTGATTTCAACCATACTGCCCTACAGCCGTACAGACAAGTGAATCTGTCTGGCGTGTTTGTGAGAAGTAGGGCAAGTTGCTGTTGGGAGGACTTTCAAAGCTTATGCAGATGCCATGCATAATGAGTTTTTTTTAAATAGCTTCTTCTCAGCCCTGTTTGCTTATTTGTCTGCTTCCACCTTGTTTTTTCTTTCCTTCCAGAGCAAAGTACCACAAGTTAAAATATGGGACAGAGTTAAATCAAGGTGACATGAAGCCGCCGAGCTACGACTCTGGTAAGTCTATCGTGGCTCAAACGGCCAACTCCAGCAGGAGTTCACATACCTCAAGTGACATTGCATGTTGAATCTTGTTGGCCTCGATAGCTTTTCTTCTCAGTAGCCCTTTCCTGAATGCTGAAAGTACTGCTTTAACAGTCAATGAATAACAAATGGTATCAAATAGCTTTAAAAATAGTATAGATTGAGAGAATTCATGACAGTATATGCAAGAAAGAAAAGTTTAGAACAATCATACCTTCACTTTGATTTCTGTCAAAGACACAGACACACAGTATAAAGGCTTGGTTCACATTTTTCCACTTGCCTCTAGTGGTATCTAGTCATGCAGATTTGGTTTTAGTCATGAAGTGCAAAAAAATTATCAACACCTCAAACGAAAAGTCCTTTTTAAGCCAACATGGGCGAGAGATCCTTAAGAGCTTAGAAATATTGGTTTCGAGCACAGTACTCTTCATCACATGTCTTAAAAACTCTACATGGCTAAGTACCGCTAGAGCTAAGTAAGAAAAATGCACACAGCCTACATAAATGAGTCTTAAACGACTTTATCCACTCTAATATCTGAAATGTGTTCACTAATTACAGTACCTTATTTTACCCCAGTATCACTCTTGTATCAGCGTGCTACCTGTTTCTAGTTATATTACTGTAGTGTAATTGGCCTCTCATGTTCAAGTCCTCTGCCATCATTAAGTCAGATTGCAACATTTCCTCTCCTCTCTCCTCATCTCTATTCATGAGGGCTGTTCAAAGCGCCCGAGCCCTTGAAGTGTTGATGAATGAGGGGAGGTGAAGGGGAGAGGTGTTAGGTGGAGGGAATGGGAGGTGTTGCTCGTATGGTGGCGCACCTGCCCAGTCCTCACCCTCCTGAATTAGGCATGACCCACTTTTTGAGGCACCCTTGTCTCTCTGCCCTGCCAAATCAACCCTTCAACACACACACACACACACACACTCTCCCCATCTAAATCTTATTAACGCGTCTCTCTGCCCTACACAAAATTCCCAGCTGACTCGCGAGCGGAGTGCTGACGTCGTCAAGTATCAAAGTGAGCTCTGAATCTCATCATTGTTTGTTTTGTCAGAGCCGTAGACAGTCATAAAGAGTGTGTGTGTTATTCTGGATGCTGCAGGCACAGACACGCATCATTGCTCTTTCTAGTATGTCATGGGATATGGTTGGAGCAGAGGCCAGCCATTTTGAAGGTGTTGGAATGCGTCATTAAATATCAAATGTCTTGTTTTAGCATCAAGAACAAGCCGTGGCTCATGAGTTTTAAATCTCTTCTCTGTTGCTAGTGCTAGTGTTGTGTACACAGTTTTAATAAGGTATTTATTACTTACTAGGATGTAATTAATTGTATTGAGGCTAGTTATTAAAGTTGCACATGTTAATAAATAATAACTGGGGTCCAAATCCAACCATGAACTACAGTAAATGGTGACTGGGTTGGAGGATAAATACTGATAATACACTTATTAGCACAGCTGTCTCAAGAATGTTTGGTTATTTTTACAATAAAAGTGTTATTTCACTGGTACAATTTTAAAGAGAAGCAATACCCCCTTCTGTTTAACTCTAATTCACTGTTGACTTACTGAAAGCAACCAAGCGCTGGATGTGTGTAGTTGCCAGGATGCTGTGATGCAGGAATGTTGTGGTCGTGTTTACAGAGTGGAAATAATGTCAGAGGCTGTGCGGTTAGTGGAGCCTTGATTTGTGTCCTCCTCTTCTCCTGCAGATGAGGCCAACGAGAACGAGTCCTCTGGATCACTCAACAATCAGCTGTCCTGGAAACAAGGCCGTCAGCTCCTCAGACAGTAAGAGCACATGCTTGAATCCTTCTGTGACACTCTTCAACCCAGAAAAAAAGATCACTGCACTAGAATGAACTGTATCGAAATACCAGGATGTTCGCAGGCCCCTGGTTACATTTCTCCACAATAGGTAGAGTCTGACTCGCAGCTTTTAGGAATTATACTGTGCCAGAAGTGCTGTGGCCCAAATAAACAGTGGGAAAGAGCTCCCTCTCATGGGCAGCAGCAGTCATTACCTGCAATGTGTGTTGCAATGTGTTTTCTCCGATGTACCCAGCAGGCTCAGGAGAGTTTGGTTATCCTATCATCCCATTCTCCAGTCAGTCGGTGTAAATGAACCACGCTCGCCATCAGGCAGCCTCACACATCATCTGCCCCAACATGCTGGCTGATGAGTCAGCCAATTTATCCCTGCTCTGTGTCAAGGGACAGATCAATAATGTGCTAAGACACCCCTCCCTTTCAGTCAGTTGCCCGCTCAAATTGTTAGAGCTTCTTCTGCATCCCTACAGGGTAGGTGTAATATTTGATGAGTAGCTCATCTTGCCTCAGCAGAGCTGATACTGTCAGCTAGACAACTGCCAGAGGACATGACACTTTTCACAGTAACAAGTACTCGACTCTTCCTCCTCTCTGATCATATTGAAGTCTTTGTAGTAAATTAACTTATTGTCACCTGTATTGTAAAGAAGATCTTAATGGTCCTTTGCAGCATTATGAAAGACTCGTTAATTATGTCTCTGCCTCTTTCTGCTAATTCAAACTTCCTTCATCCTACAATATACATACATATGTTTGTATCCCATTCATTTTGCTTGTTCCAGGTACCTGCAGGAGGTGGGCTACACAGACACCATCTTAGATGTGAAGTCCCAGCGGGTCAGAGCGCTGCTAGGACTAGCCGGGGACGGAGGCGGGAAGACAGGTGAACGGACCAGTACTGAACCTTTGGTCAATGGGACGGACACATCAACAAAGGGCATGGGCACCAGAGGGTAAGTATTCTCTTCTAAAGCTATCTATAGACTAACACTGTGGGTGCATCTAATAAACTCTTGCTTACAATTTGTATAAGACTGTACACTATCCATTTTGAGGCGTATTAGATTGTGCAGTGAATGTCTGGTGAATTGTTGCGCTATGGTGTAAGATGGAAAAAAAAATGTGTTATGTTTTGAAAATGTAGCAAAGCAATAAACAAGCTTTGGCCACAGTGCTGGCACTTCTATGAATCAAAAAACCTCAAAAGAGGAGACAGAGGAGGTTGTGCAGCCAGTTGTGGCCAAAGCAAAGAGAGCAACATGAAATGCAGATTTGACAAAGTGAGATCCAGGTAAATGATTGAAAAACAATTTTTGGAAGTAGCATCATGCTCGCTCTCCAGTGTTTTCTGTGTCATTTAATCTCGTATTCTGATTGGTTGGTCAGTTGAAGCTCTAAATCGGCCATCGTTGGGCGTGTCTGACAGTCCGATTTAAGACCACCGTTTTTGATTGAAGACCAAAGAAAGGACCATGAACTTTTGTCTGGGACGGCCCAAAAACACACAGTGTAAAGTGGCCTTAAAAGGTCAACACACACTATTGTTTGCTACATGTGTGTTGCACTTAAGAGTAAATCACTACAGATACTGTATAATGTTTTTGGGCTTTTTTTTATTGATGAGGAGCATAATACACTGATGTGATGGTGGAAACAAAAAGCCTACACACAGCTTGAAAATGTAAGCGTTGTAATGGCAGCTAAATACTGTTGGTGCAACTGTGTGTTAATGCATGCATCGTTGTTCCTCAACAGGAAAGCTGAGCTCTCTGACAGTAGCGCTGTACTGGAGGCCTTCAAGTTCATTGAGAATGCAGCAGCTGAGTTCAGCGATGAAGATGAGGATGAGGATAGCGAAGGCAAGGACAGGACTCATGTGGAATCCAGGACGGTAAGAAAACAGCCATCCCCTTATCTTCTGCGCTCACACAAAGTTAAGTAGAAGTTGTCGTTGTGCTATTAATAACAGCCCTCAATATTTTCCCCAGATCCTGAGGAAGAAGCCTCAATCATCAACGTCGTCGGCCAGCATGGACACCAGTGAGGACCCTGACACCGAGGAGGCACTGAAGGGGTTTGACTTCCTGTCCAGCCCTGATGAGATGGACACCTCGCCGGAGTCCAGAGGCAATGGGGACGGCACAGACTGGGGTGAGTCACGGATCAGTCGAGAACAGAGCAGAGTTGGAATGGGATGAAAAGTATTATCTAGACTGTTATAGCACCTACAATATTAAAATGTTTATTTATTTTCTCTTGCAAAATGATGAGCTTTTCTATCTAGAAATGTAATACACAAGTTTCTGAGGCACTGAAAATATTGCTAATATTTTATGCTGTAATCTTATAATTTGCCTGTTTATCTAAATTTGACTTTTTCCTCATAGTTTGGTGACTGTTCATGGAGTACTCGTCATTCACATATCATGCTGTGGTCATAAATCATGATGTTTGGAGTTTCTCTGTTTAACCCATAGTTGTGATCTCTTCCACTGTGTGTTCCCATAGCCAGCCTGTGACCACAATGTCTCTTCCACTCCTGTGTGTTGTCAAATCAGCCTGAATCCCTTTCTGTCTTGCTGGGACTTAGACTAAAGCCAGAACAAATGGGGCTTGATGTCATGCTGAGGGGTTTCTTTGTATTTGAACATGTGTATACAACAATTTGATTATCACAAAGATTTCACGGTGATGAGTTTATGATTAGATCTGTCGTGACTCAGAGTCCAAGTGTTCAAATGAAAGAATTCCACACATGGCATTAACTTAATAGAAGAGATCCTAAAAAGATTAAACGAGATGGCTGTGAATGCTGCTCCTGATTTATAATGAGTCTAATATCCCTGAGGTTTTAGTGGCCTGCTTAAAGAAAGGATGCTCATCTCAGGTCCTAAAGGCCTGCTACTCTCCTGGAGGCTTGAGAAACCTCCAGGAGAGTCTGAGAGAGGTCCCTGCACCTTACCCACCCTGCCAGGCCTCTCGGGCCTCGACCAGGGCAGTTCCTCAAGAGCCTCTCGGTCTGGTTTTGTTCCCCCTGTGTAGAGAAGGACGAGCAAGGTCCCATTTCTGAGGCCTGGGACGTGGACCCGGGCCTGATATCCAAACTCAAGGAGCAGTACAAAAAGGAGCGCAAGGGGAAAAAGGGGGTGAAGAGTAAGTCCTGTCAGGCGTTGCTGCCTCCCTCCTACTCCTCTCTCTGTAGAGCCTGACTTTCCTGAGTTCAGCCAAAAAGCCTCAAATCAAAAACAAAACATCTTCATTGTTTTTTCTCATCTCCCTTTCAGCTGCTCCTTATTATGCCTTCTTCTTGGCATTGCTCTGTCCTTTTGTCTGTCATTTCATACCGAATGTCTCCTCTGTCTTCTACTGAATGTGCTGAACATGCAAAATCTGTCACTGTCATCTGTTTTTTTTCCTGCCCAAACAAACTGTAATGCTTGATGCATGTTTGTTCTGTCCCGTTTTAATGTTTTACTTTATATTCACATCACCATCTTGTCCAACCTGTAAAATATCAGCACTAGTCTCCACAGTCATCTGTTTCCGATGTCTTCTCCAGTCATAATAACACAATTATCACCATCTTCATCCTCATCTGTCAGCTATGTTGATACTACAGTAATAAGTCATTTTGTTGCTGTTGTAAATTGATGGCAATTAAAAGCTTTTTCAGTGACTCAGCTGAATACTACAGGCCACTTCAGATGTGGCTTCATTCGGTGGCTGAGAGCTCTTAGATTTTACATTTTGAGGCCCTAGTTCTGCATTGCTACTGGGTTTTTTTTTTTCTTTTCTTTTTTTTTTTTTTGTGATTGAATCATGAGATTAACAACTCAGTTCGTCTCACTTTTTTCTTCATTTGATTGCCACTTTTTACACTTGGCTTTCTATTTTTGCCTCTGTACGTTACCGTCATTTTGTGGAATGTGAGTGTGGAGGAGATCATCAAGAGATCTGTCAGGGATTTTATTCAGCCTTTTCTTATACTATATTTCTTTGCACCAGGGTAAAGATTTTATTCTGAGGGCCAGCATGTGTTAAAAAATAAACATCCATAATTGGCTGAGACCTCACAGTGTGTTATATTACTCTCTTCACACAGCCCACATCTCACATATCTGAGAGATAAACGTGCCTCAACACCTTTTCTACCTCTTCAGTTCATCTAACAAGGACTCTGGTGCTGACTTTCCTTCATTTTTGCTTCTTTTACATACTATCATTTATTAATTTACTTTCTTTCCTTTCAGTGCTGCTTTCCTTCCATATTCTGTGTTCTCTTTTTCAGCTTGTACTCAGTTTTTTTCATAAAATATTTTATTGTTTTCATATTTTTTGCCTCTTTCTTTTTTTTTTTTAACTCTGCTCTCCATCACTGTATGTCTGTGTAGTAACACTGTTGACCTGGCTTGTTAAACAGGGCCAAACCGGTCCAAGCTGCAGGACATGCTGGCTAACCTGAGAGATGCAGAGGATTTGTCCCACATGCAGCCTCCGTCCACCCCCCAATCCCGACCCAACGTGGCCCGGTTCAACGAGCACGACGGGAACCGAACAGAAGAAGGTGCTCGAGCAACATCACCAGCAGATTGTAGCAATCAAGTGTTAACTCTTTGTTAGACTGCCTTCAATTCCCTTCATCCCTGGCTAACTGTGTCGACAGCTCTTGAATATTTAGTTATTAATTTATTTGTTCTTTTCCCAGTTGACGCGCTGACCTTCCCTCCCACCTCAGGGAAGGCGTTCATTATGGGCACAGACGAGGCCATGGAGAGCGAGCTGGGCCTGGGGGAGCTTGCTGGACTCACCGTGGCCAATGAGGCCGACACTCTGGCATACAATGTGAGTAGAAAGAGGCAGAATGGATTTTAAGAGTCATGGGACCATTTCTCTGGGGAAAAGTTTCTGTTTCTGTTATCACTGGAGCCTCATGAAGAACAGCCATCCCACTTTCCTCCTCTAATCCGCAGCAAATTTACCTTGAGCTATTTTTATAGACTGTGTCAGGGAAGCTGCTTTGAAATTGAAGTATTGGACGAAATCAGTTGTTTTTTGAGGTCACATTTTATGTCAAAGTCACATGGCTGTAAAATCTTACCCGAGTAGGTTTTAGCATGCTTTTTTAAGCTAGGCTGATGTTAGTGTGATAGCAGGCTTTTACAGAAAATAAAGTGGTTATAAGGGATGTTTATCAAAACATACAAAGAACTGGCATTAATGAAGAAATGGCATTAAAGGAAAGTCATAAAAAGTTCTTTTTAATCACAGAAAACGTTATTTGCAGTAGCTGACTGCACCCCAAAATTACAGAAACATGTCACACTACCTTTTGGGTTTAATCTCAGTAAATGCAAACCACAAAACTCATTTTAGGACTATTATTTATATGTTAATTATTTAATTATTAATTATAAATCTGCTAACACTGTTAATTGGATGTTGAGTTCTGATTAGATGTCCTCTCCTCAGATTGGCAACAATAAGGATGCCATGAGAAAAACATGGAACCCCAAATTCACTCTGCGGAGCCATTTTGATGGGATTCGAGCTCTGGCCTTTCACCCTGTGGAGCCTGTCCTGGTCACTGCTTCAGAGGACCACACGCTCAAGATGTGGAACCTGCAGAAGACCGCTCCTGCCAAAAAGTAAGGATGTCTCCACGCAAGTTGAACACCTCCAAACACACTTCCAGTACAACCCAGACCGATTCCTACTGTTGGTTTCATTTATTTCTCAGCCAAAAGCTTATATTGATTAGCTGTCCATCCCTCCCTTATCTGTTCTGTTAGAGACACTAATACTCAGACAGCAGTGTGTTTGGTTCAGTCTCTTTGTACCTGAAGCAGCAGAGTGAGCGTCATTAGAAAGAAAAGCTCTGTTGTGGATTACAGTCCCATAAGGAGGATAGCTCGTCTTTGTTGCTGCACTGTCACATGATTCAGCCACAGGAAACGGCCCCCCCATGTGACAAAGAACTGACAACACTCCGCTCCACAAGAACCATTATGTCTCGTCACGACTGTAGCCCACACACAGTCTGTAGTCATGTTGCTGAGGTCATTTCAGCGTTAAGGGTGTTGCACAGTACAGTGTGTGCAACTAATTGATCACTGGTATAGCAGCAAATTGTACATCCGTTAATGGCTTTGTACAGTTTAACCTAATCATCAACACATATAAGTTGGCACTGCTGTTTGGTTTTTATACGTTACATTAACGAACACGTTGTTTGTCCACAGGAGTGCATCTTTAGATGTGGAACCGATCTACACTTTCAGGGCCCACAGGTAAAAACACTGCACATAAATAAAAATAATTCTCTGTGTTAGTGTTGGTTGGTTTTGATAATTCCTCCTTATTAAAACCACAGGGGGGCTGTACTGAGTGTGGTGATGAGCAGTACAGGGGAGCAGTGTTTCAGCGGAGGGGTTGACGGAACTATACAGTGCTGGAACACCCCCAATCCTAACATCGACCCCTACGACTCCTACGGTAACAGCTCTTGTGTTTTGTTTGAATCTGCGGAGCTTCAAATCAGATCATAGTAACTGACTTGCCTTGTGGTTTCTGCGACAGACCCATCAATGCTGCGTGGAGCGTTGTGTGGACACACTGACTCAGTTTGGGGTTTGGTGTACAGCAGCGCACACCAGCGCCTCCTCTCCTGCTCAGCAGACGGGACTGTGAGACTGTGGGATGCCAACACCACCTCCCCCGCCCTTGCAGTATTCAACGACGACAAAAGTACTGACTTCAAGCTTGAATCATGACTTTTTGCTTTAATTGAATAGTTATCATGACATAAATGTATCTGTCTTTCTGTGTACAAGACCTAGGAGTTCCCTCCTCAGTAGACCTGGTGTGCAGTGAACCAGCCCACCTGGTCACATCCTTCACTAATGGGCAGATTGGGCTCTTCAACATGGAGACGCGCCAGCTGGTCCTCAGTCTGGAGTCCAATTTGGAGCCAGGTAGGTCTGCCAGCTGAAAAGCTGCCGAAAGCCTCATTTAGACCTCCGATCAGTAAAATTCTTCATTGATTTCTAGGCTGATAATAATAATAAAACATATTCAGGTGTAACGCTTGTTGAATTCAATCATAATGTCAAAGTAGAGGCAGTTAAGTGCCATCACAAAATATGGCTCTTGAGTAACATCTAGTGGCAGCTGTAGGAAAGTAAATCATTAGCAAACACGTTTTCATCCACGATCCCCAATGTTTTTCTGTTTTATCATGTATCTATTGGGATTTGATTTACGAATTCCAAGTTTACTGCCAGTTGGGTCACTGATACAGTACTTACCTAACCTAATGGTTTATATCATAAACGTCAACGTTAAGCTAACGTTAACATGCTTAACATCCGCATATGGAGGGTAATATTTCCACAGATCAGATTTTTGTTGCTAATGATTTCATTCAGATTGACTAAATCCCCTCTCCTGCTGTGCTGATGTCTAATGTGCTCATCTGTTTTTAACCAGGCACTCCCTGTCAGATCAATAAGGTCCTCAGCCACCCGACTCTCCCCATCACCATAACTGCGCAGGAGGACAGACACATCAAGTTCTTTGACAACAACAGCGGGAAGCTGATTCACTCCATGGTGGCTCACCTGGATGCTGTCACAAGCTTAGCTGTAGACCCTAATGGACTTTATCTCATGTCAGGCAGTAAGTATCTCTTAACCATTGTCTCCTTGTGCTATGTCAAACATAACCGTTTCCCCTTTACACATTAGTATAATAGTTTGGTTGCATTTGGTAGTGACTGTGAGCCAGTGCAATGTGAAAATCTTTGCTCCACATAGACTGTGTATCATTGTAATTTATTTCTCAATAATGTTAGTTATTTTCCAAGTGTTGATGTGGGTTTTTTTTCCTGACCACTGTGCATCTGAAGTTATCAGAAAATATACATTTATCAGAATCTTTAAAAATGTTGTATGTGGAAGTACTGTATGTGTACAGTTTTTGTGTATATAGCAATATTTGTTTTTGCAGCAGGTGTGTAAAAAGAGATGACTAATTAAGTTACAGATCATCTAAATGGGAGAGGGATCTCAGGGATAGTCAGATTTGTTGTAAGCAGTTTCTACACTCATCCATAGCTAAATATAAAGTATAGCTATACCAATTTTCAGATCCACTTGTGCATTATTTGCACTGCTACTACAAACTACAACTTAAAAGTAAAGTAAAACCATTCTATAATAGCTCATTTTAAAGTCTGAAGTGTATAAGGTTTTCCTAGATACCATATGTGCCACAAATGTAAGTCTGCAAGAAACTGGTTCATACTCACAGTTACGTATTGCACTTCCTTTGGATATCCCAGTAAGTTACATTTCTGAATTTCTGTTCTCCTTGTACCACTTGTAACTCGTCATCTCCTCTGCAGGTCATGACTGCTCTATTCGTCTGTGGAACCTGGAGAGTAAAACCTGCATCCAGGAGTTCACGGCTCACAGAAAGAAGTTTGAGGAGTCGATCCACGATGTGGCGTTTCATCCGTCTAAATGCTACATCGCCAGCGCCGGGGCAGACGCTCTCGCCAAAGTGTTCGTATGACGCGGAGCTGCATCTCTCCCTGCAACCCCGCTCGCTGACTCAGCCTCCCATGATCAGGGACCAATAGAGACACAGGAGGGGAAGGACCTTCAGGCATGGGTCCAGTCCCACCTCTCACAGCCCACTGGTTTCATGTCGGACTGGTAGACTATGTAGCCGCTAGCCTCAAATGGGCCATGACTCTCCATAGAAACGTTCGGCAGGAAGGGCAGTCAGGAGGAGAACTGCTCTCTAGTCCCCCATCTACCATCCAGGCAGGCCTGGGTGTGACCCCCCCCCCCCCCCCCACTCCCCCCAGACAGACTCAAACTTAACCTCCGTAGCTGGGAGGCTCAGGACAAGCATTAAAGAGTGTGGAGTGGAGAAATGAGGTGTCAAGCCGGTCTTCTGCCCCTGTGACTTCACGCTCATCCCAAAACCCTCTGGCCCTCGACCTTCCCTCTCAGACAAACCAGGTCTGGGCCCTTTACTCCAGGTCAGGTTTTGTGTTGTGTTGTTCCAGAAATGTGGGGTACTGAAGGCTTGCTGGAGCTGTCGTGGAAGCCTCCCACGTCTGCTTCTCTGCTTCCCAGACTGACTCTGCTTGCTGGCCTGCCTTTATTTTCCTTTTTAAAACACGTATTGACAAATGTGCCTTTGCTTTAAAAAGGTCTTGAAAAATGTTATTTTAACAAGCTTGTTTTGGGGAACAAGGAGGGAGGGGAAGGCGGAGAAATGGAGCTGGTTGTCACAATGTTGTCGATTTTAACATTGGATGTAAAATTACAAATGCTTATAATAAACAAAATATATATTCAGTCTTAAAATTTACTGTGCAGCGTGAGTTTGAGTGCTCCTTTTTGATAAGTGTGGTTGGGGAATCATTTTTGTGCATTTCAGGGCAAAGCTCTTAGATTGATACAGCCCATGAAATATAATGCCTGTTTGTTAGGTTCAAGTAATTGTACACTTCAGAAGTAAGATTACAAACATATGTGTCCAAAGTAAACCATCTTGGTTATATAATTGCAATTCAAACTTGGTTCTAGATGTCCATTTTAGGAATAACTAATTGATTTTGGCCAGTTTGCTCTTGTTTGAATTGAATGGCTTGTACTGTATGTAGTTTTCCCCAATTGTGTGGACATGCTTGACTACAATGTGATGTATCATGTCCAGATATTTACAGTAGTCCAATGTTTAGCAGGAAATTAGTGCAGTACTGTAGGACTGTTTTGAAATAATGAGTTACCCATCCAACACTGAGGGAAGAGAAATGTCCTATAAATTCCAGTTTACTGTAAACTGTGAGGAGGAAACGATCCTGGGTTTAAAAAAACCAACAACAAATCAATCAAGATGTTGTACGTGTAGAGTACAGCTTCAGATGAGCCATTTTCTCAGTCACTGGTTTGTATATGAAAGTATGTTCAAAATAAAACCTGCTGTAAAATGTTAACTGGGCTCTGATGGTTGTCATTTTACAAATGTGAAAGCTGGCAGCTCAGTGCTCTGACACTGTGGGCCCCCTTCAGACAAAATCAGTGCGTAACCTTGTGGGCTACAACTTGAGCCCTGTTTTTTTCCCTATATTTGTTTACATTTTGGCACAGTTGGCACTATTTAAAGTATGCCGATTTGGCTATTAGCAGTTCCTGTTTGCAGTGTGCCCATGGATGCAAAGACAACTGTCAATGGATTACTCTGATACTGAAGAAAAAAACCTGATGATTCTCAGGCAAGTCCTGGAGTTATGAGGAGTGTCATTTTTCCTATGATTTCTAAGTGGATTTAAGATTTCTGAGCTGCACTTGCAGCAGCTTTGTGGATTTGCATTCATGGATTTAAAAAAAGTGAAAAGTGAGATTAAACCCAAAAGGTAACGTCATATGGTTCTGTGATTTTGGGGGCAGTCAGCTACTCCAAATGATATTTTGTGATTAAAAAAAAACTTTTTATGACTTTTCTTTAATGTCATTTCTTCACTAAGACAATTATTTGCGATGGACAATGGAGGAGATAATGATATCCTCGGAAAGTGTAAGTCACACTGAATCTAAAAATATGTGTATCATGTCTGTGTTCAGATTCGACTGAGTAAAGAATCTGAGAAGGAGTACAGTTTTGACATCAATTGCAGCAATTGGATCAACAAAAGATTCAGGAGAAAATAGCCACTTTAAGTTCTCTTCATTTTCTTTATTTTATTAAAAATTGCGCACACAAAAAAAGATCAATTATCTGAACATTATTAGCGAAAGGCTTTTAATGTGCATATGTACAAACAGGACATAACGGGGAGAAAATCATAAATACTCTTTCAACAAAACTGAGAAATGCCTGCAATGTTAGAAGCAACCACACTATTGGAAAACAAGAGTGCTGAGATGACTTGCTTTCATTCCAGAGAAGCAAATTTATGATCTGCCATCACTCTGTACAAAGATATACAAGCTCCTCTTTCTCACACAAGTCCACTTCTTTGTTCCACGTCGTTGATTTGCCTTTCACGTCCACTTGTTGGTTGCACATTTCAGCTCATACCAACAGCACTATCAGCACCATAGTCTCTGAGAGGAACTTTAACAATGTCCCTATCAAATCTCTCCAACTAGGAAGATCAAAATGCACCAATTCTAAGAAAGTATATCCTCTTTACAGAGAATTGTATAAAAAGCACCATATTATTAAGTTTATGAAGTAGTAAGCCATAAGAGGAAGTGCTAGGCATGCTTTAAATCTACATTTCTGCAAGCACCAAATCCCAGTAAGGTAGCTTTATGTTTGTTAATCATTTTGGTACCACTTCCTAATAAGGCATCCTTTACAAAGGGTTCTGTAAATTGTACTTAAGGGATTTATTAATGTTAAACCATTTACCAAGGTTTTCTTCAAGAACAACGTTTGGGTTGCCAGGTTGTGAAAAATGTGGCTCCTCCAGCATGTGGCTTGCTTTTACAAGTTCGCAGTTACAAATTCAATCTATCACATCTGCAGTCAGCAAACACTGAAAAAAAATGTTAACAAATTAATTTTGGTCCAGATGTTCTGCAGCTCTTTTCCAGATGGTCAGAGGTGAAACGGTACATTGGAGAGGTTTGCATGATAAACTAAAAAAGCTAAAAACACAAATAAGGTGTCAGAGGAGGATGAACACCATCTAGGTTTATATTTCACAACCTGGCAGCCCAAATGTTGTTCTGATTAATGGCTTATAACTTATCTATAAAGCATTAGAAAATTATTTATTGACATTAATAAAACCCTTAGTTACAAGTTCTGAACCCTTTATAAAGGGTGAGTTAGTACCATTATTATATGATGAGGAATACACTGTTTTTGTTGTGGTACCACAGTAAACATGAGATGTCAATATGTCACTGTGTATGCAAACCCTTGACCATTAGCACCATCTGTATATTTGGGACCAAATGCTGATTCGCTTTAAGATTTGTTTTGTCCAAACCCACAATCCTCACCTAAATTCAAAACCCCTCCCTGTTCAAATACGGGGCGCTGCAGCCAATCCAGCACCGCCATCTGGGCAACAGAGTGAGCAAATTTACAATCAGTGTTCTGTTAAGACAGCCCAGGATCAAGATGCCCCTCTCTACACCTCCCCTCCGCCCATCTGTCCTCAGTTTCTGGGCTGGGAGTTGAACTCCTGGCAGATGTTGTAGATGATCTTGGGTACAAATTTGTAGAGGTTGTCGAACTCGTCCACGAAGAAGGAGTGCTCCTTGTCGGGGTCTGTGGCGATGTACTCCAGCTCGTCCTGGGCCGCCCAGGCAATGCCGATGGAGTAGGCAATCACACCTAGATCACAGGAAGAGACAGCAGATTACACACACAGGCCTCACATGTGTTTGTCACATCAAACACGCACTGCATGACACACACAAGAGGAAACTTTTTGCATAATTACACTGTTGATTCTGGGTCCAAGCCTTAGAGTCTAATCTAAGAACTCGACTAAAAAGTTTTTAGATTAATAGCAAGCATTTTATATTTTATTTAGTCAAGTTTGAAAATGTTTTTAGCACTTGCACACTAACACAGAATGACTGCTTGATTTGACAGTATCCACCTAAAATCTCCTTATTTTTCAGATTCTGTTGTGGTTGACCTCTAACCTCGGCTATGGACAGCCAGTGCAGGTGCCCTGACGTCATCGTAGGAGCGCCCATCTGTAATGACAATCATGATCTTGCGTTTGTTGGGTTTGGATTTGCTGAAAAGCTGCTCTGCGGCGTAGGTGATGGCAGCACCAGTGCTGGTCCCGCCGCTCCAGTAGTTGATGCGTTTGATGGCGTTCAGCAGCTCGGCCTTGTTGTTGTACTGGCCGAAGGCAAACTCCAGCCTCTGTTCGTAGGTGTACTGCACAGCTCCGACCCGTGTGTCAGTGTCAGAGATCTCAAACTCCCGCGTGATGTTGGCCACAAACTGCAGCACCGTGCGGAAGTTGCCAGTTCCCACGCTGCTGGAGCCGTCAATGACAAAGGCGATGTCGTTGGCGTTGAGGCAGGTTTTGCTGCACACCAGGCGGTCTGTGTCGCACACTCTCTTCACCAGGGGCTGCACGGCCTTCCTCAGAGAAAACCAGCTGGTCACGGGCAGGGAGAAGAAGCCGTTTGTCCGACACACAGCCTGTGGGGTGAGGGACACATTTTGTTTAAAGCTGGCATCTTTTAATGAAGCACTGACACACCTGTGTGACAATACTCCACCTTGTCAACAAAGTTGGTCTCAACCAGGTTTTGTTTCTCGCTGTCATCAGGGCCCTCGATGGTGACGAAGAATATGTTGATGCCAGACTCCCGAGCGAGCCGAGAAGCCTCCTCCACCTTGTCTGTGGGCCAGCCGTCCACCAGCACCACGGCCACGTTAGGAGCTCCCCCTCGGTTTCCGTTGGCTTCACTGAAGTACTGCCTGTTGATGTAGGTGAGGGCCTTTCCTGTCAGTGCACCAGGGGGCAGCAGGGAGAAAGTTAATGATGCTACATCCACTTTATATCCAAGTCTGTGGTTGAAATGCAGGAATGCATTTGGGAAAAGACAAGTGGAGGGAGTAGAACCAATCTGTTATTCACAAAGTTGTCACTCAACAATTGAATAAAAATACACATGGACTGTGGAAAATGATATGAAACTAAATATAAAAATGCTCATTATGTACATTCAGTGGACTATGTACAGATGCAACTCTCTAAAAGAACTACTGTAGCCCGTGTATTTTGTACACAAAAATACAGGTGTGTATATCATCACAAAAATAGAGATATCCCTGTGGTCTAAAGGATAGCAGAACAGGAGAGGCTCTGTTGGGGACTATAGAAGCTTTTACAGCCACTCACACTATTGTATGGTTAGAGAGCACTTCTGGGCGAACACAAACAACACTATTTGTATGTGAATGCAAAATTTAGCAAGTCATAAAGACACATGTGGCAGTGGATGCACGCTGATGCACCAACCAAAGCAGAAAAACCTCTGAAAGCTGACCCCCATGGAATGGTTAAAAATGCCAAACCAAACGCTTTTTGGTCAGAGCAGAGGAAAAACACGACTTATAGAAGCAGGACTGTAATTTAGGTAGCAGTGTCTCGCAGCAAATTTAGATTTAATTCCATCCTTGCATGTGAAAATGTGCCTGGGCAGTAAACCATGCGATAATTGCATCCCTTTCACTTTCACACTTTACTGTTACTGTGGCATTTACTGTAGCTGGCAGCTAAAAGTGCGCGGGTCACTCACCCACATTGGAGAGACCTCCTTTCTGCACAACCTTATCTATGGCTGACTTCACCTCTCTGGAGTTGGAGTAAGACTTCAGGCTGATCTCTGTCACAGGGTCATCCCTTCAGACAAAACAACAAGCAATCACATTGTGTTTTCTTATCTAAAAATGGCACATAGTAAAGCAACAGTAACAGTGAGGTTACCCATATTGGATGATGCCCATCATGGGTCCAGCCACACCCACATTGATGGCCTGAGCCACCTCAGACAGGAAGTCCTTTTGGATCTTAAAGCGCCTCTTCCCAATGCTCCAGCTCCCATCCATCAGGAAGGCCAGGTCCACCTTACAATCTGCAAACACAGGACACGCCACAAGGTTACAGCAGATTCAGTAATGCGTTTGGTAATACATATGTTATCAGTTAAAGCCATAATGTTCAACTTTGATGCCCTGCAGCAGTAGTAGCAAAATAGGCAATGTGACAGACGTTAAAGGGACCCTGTGGAGTTTTTGACCACTGTTAGCAGTTTAGAGCAAAGTTTTTACCTGTTGGCACCAGTTTTGTTTATGTGGTGCATGCGCGCAAGCACGTGGGTGATACGTTACGCATTCCTGCTGAGAGCTTCAATGATCTTTCACTGACTGACAATTGATGTCGAAACATAGCAATGAGCTAGCAAAGGCAGGGAAGACTGCTAGCTAGCAAACGTGTGTAAACAATGAAATTTAATGCAATTCAAAAAATTGTCTTTGCAAATGTTTTATGAGGAAGAAAATTTGTTGAAAAACACATTTGTTCGGCTCAAGGAAACATACGATGTTTTTTGGTGAGAAGCACTGAACATAAACATGACTGTGTTCTACAGGGTACCTTTAATGCACGCCACCAATTTTGGTGCAAGGAAACTGAAATGAATACTTGACACCAATTTTTATCAGGACTGCCAAAATCCTAGGCAACATTTCATAATTTCAAATGCATAGCGGTTTTAAAGAAGTATGAGGGACATACTTGGGTCTCCCTGTGACACAGGCTCAGGTGCTCTGGGTACAGGTTCTTGCTCCCTGACGTTGAAGCCTGAAAATCAAGAAACACACAAGTCTTTAAGGCAGCATTCTGCTATTCTGCTAAAATCTACTCTTTAGGCTTTGTACTGTAAAGAAGACTATTCTTAAATGAACTGAACTTTTGTGTGTCCTTTCATAATAACTGACATTCATTCTCAAAATCATAGAAAACTTGATCCCATCCTATTTAAAAATACAGCATTCATATTGGATGGTGGAAAGAAAATTCAATTGACAGTCATTAACTTTTCACCATCTAAGGCAATTTAATGTGTTGTCATGGAAATATATCTTTCTAAATTTTCTACTCTCTTACTACAAAACAAGAGAAAAGGTCTACTCAACCTGAAAGTTTGTTTGGTAAAATTTCCATTGAACACGGCACATTTGCAGCTGTCCAGTTTCCAGAGATCCCAAACCTTAGCCAGTATTTGTTGTGGCAAAAACTATGCCAAACAGGAACTGATTTTATCCTCAAGCAACCATCCCATTTGACTTCGACATCCCTACAATTACAGGCTGAGTAGAAACCCAGATGCTTTTCCTTGGATAGCCTTGGTTTGGTTTGTACTTACAGTCAAAACTGAGGACTTACTGGCAAAGTGACACGTTTGGGGGGGGCAGAAAAAGGAGTAGTGAAAGCTCTCTCACCTGATTCATAAAGGTTTGCTTCTGGCTTCCAGGCATCCACTGGCTCCACTGCATAGATGAGATCATACACCATTGTTATAGCTCTACAAAATACTATATGTAATTTTTCAGCTCTACTCATAATTAATAAGCTAAAGCAGGTGTTTGTAGCCATGGTAACCACTGCTCACCTCTAGTATGGGTTGTATCCAATGGCGTTTTACGATTGCCATCAGAGTCAGTGGCGCGAGGCACTAAAAGTAAAGACATCATCAGTTATGACAGAGTGTGACACATGACATGTGAAACAACTGACACCATGGCATTGGAGCCCGCTCCCACAAGCTCCATGTTTGGTTGGATGTGTGGTGGTATTTTTGTGGTGCGTGCTGGAAATGGCTCAGCCACTCTCTTTTCCAAACCATGTGCCTTCTACTTAGATTTGGAGGCTCGGCTGTGTCCTCAAACAGATGGAACCACGGCCTGTAATCTGAAAATGAGGGCTTTTTGCGTGCCATTTTGTGTCTTGTCAATGGGCCATATTAGTAAGTAGTTTGTATTTGTTAGCGTGAACGCTGTGACATCAAAACAAATCAAATGCGGTTTCCTGTCAAAGCACTTAAAGGAATAGTTCAACATTTTGGGAAATACACTTATTCGCTTTCTTGTCGAGAGTTAGATGAGAAAATCAATACCACTCGCTCTCTAGAGCCAGGAGGTGATTAGCCTAGCTTTGCATAAACTGACTAGAATCTGGGGGAAACAGCTAGCATGGCTCTGTGTGAAGGTAACGAAATCCTCCTACCAGCACCTCTAAAGGCATGTCCTTCGCACATACGTCTGACAAAACGGATATGCTTCTCAAAGCGACCCAAAGCATACTTTTACACTTAAACTATTTTTATAGTGATTGTGTGTTGGGCTCTAAGCGCTGTCAAAACACAGATGACCTACACTTAATGCTGTGCCTGAACGCATCCTGTGTAGACACAGGCAGAGGACTAAGCTAAAGCTGCTGCTCTGCTAACGTGCTGCTTTCAGTCCGCAGCCTGTGTAGACATTGTGTAACGCCCACTAATAAACTTATGCTGAATATTGTATATTATATCTCTTTTGTTAAATGTGTACAAAAACAGCGTGTAAAGACTGGAATTTTGTTTCCAGCCTTTATACTAAGCTAAGCTAACTGGGTGCTGGCTGTAGTTTCTCCATATTTAACTCTCGGCAAGAAAGCACATAAGCATTTTTCCCAAACTGTCGAACTATTCCTTTAAGTGTCACGCACCAATTTTGAGCTAGCTTGTATAGATAAATTCTTTTTATTATTTACTTTAGGGTATATTCTCCATATAACTAATTGTAAGTAATGTGCAGGTTAGATAAAGAAACGTCAAGGGACATTGTATTGCCTTTAAGGCATAACAACATAGACATCTCACCTCAAAAATCAAAATGACAAAGACACACCACATTTCAATTAAACACTAAATGAAACAAGAAATAAATAAATGCAGTCCTGTGTCAGAAAATATTATGGGAATAACATCACAATAAGTGTGGTCATATCTGGGAAGTTGTGTGATGTGCTGTGCTGTGAGAAAACAGTCAAACAGGTTTTACATCTACAGAATCACAATCCGTACATACAACAATATAAAACCTGAACCCCAACACTTGTTAGTTCCCAAAAAATAGAATAGAAAAACACTTACGGTACGGTCCAAAGTTATAAAACCAACGCTCATATTCTGAGATATCAGGCCTGAGATCCCGAGCTAGAGGAGGATGTTGTGAAACCTGTTAGTATTCCCACAATGAACTTCAGAGGGAAAAGCACACATTTCCATGGTTGTGATTGGTCACATATTCTTCCCAACCAATCCCAGACCAGTGAAAACAACGGCTTTATGCAGAATTATCACCTTACAGTGTCTCTCTTTCCCATTCACAAACAATAAACCTGCCCTATGCTTCTTTCTTCCACACTTTACAGAAATCTCTCATATGGCAGGCAGATGTAAACACAATGTCCTGAGAGACACACTGCATGTACTTACATATGGAGCCAATTCAACACATACATGGTCAGCAGATACCTAACTGTATCAGTCACACGAGCATGCTGTGTTTGGACATGCAACACAAACGGATACAAGGTGTAGCAACCTGCCGCTATGTAAGGGGGCAGTACACACCAAACTGTCACGTTGTGCTGCCCTCGAGGGAGGCTGACTCACCTGTGATCTCAGGTGTGTCCGTCTCACTCCACGTGTATCCTGAGTCTGGAGCTGCATAACTAACATCTGAATGTACAGCAGAGAAGGTGCAGGCATCAGCAACTACAAGGGTTACATTTAGCTCAATGCAACCTTAAACTAGTGACATTCCCATCAGCCTCTGCTGCACTTTGTATTTAGTGCTAATTAGCAGCTGTTAGCATGCTAACATGGTAAACCAAGGTGGTTAACATTGTAAACATTATACCTGCATGTTAGCATTGTCATGGTGAAAGCTGTATAAGAAGAAGAATCTTGACATCCATGTTGTGAAAATGTTAGCATGCTGACATTAGCGTTTAGGTCAAAGCACCACTGAGTACAAGTACAGTCTCACAGAGCCGCTAGCATGGCTGTAGACTCTTAGTCTTGTTTTGACGGACATTAAAGTAGAGGTTAAGTTAATACAAAGTCACCCACATTTAACTTGACACCTTATCCTAATGGTATGATACAACGTGTGTTTGGGACCATGAACCACCATAAATAAGTCATATTCAATTATTTATTTGCAACCTGAAATGCTTCATTACAAAACAGAGTAGCTCTTCTCCACTTCACTTTTATTGATCACCATGGAGTAAGCTGCGAGACGAACTATAAATGAGAATTTAAAAAATTTAGCCATACGAAATGTTTACCATGGTACGAGTACCATAGTAGTACTATGGTACACTAATTGCCAACTATGTGGCCTTATGAATATAATACATTATATTTATAAGGCCACATAGTTGGCATTGGATTAATAAATTAAAAGCTTATAGGCTTATAGACCTAACATGAAAAGCTTTTAGAGCATGGACATTGTAACACCTACCTTAACAGAAAATATTTTATTATATATAACATTGCACCCATATCATTCTTACCTTAGTCAGTTTGTACATAAAAAAAAAATGTATATTTAAATTAGAATATGTTCAAGGATGATCTATTTTTTATTTGGTACCTGCTGGTCGTCGTACACCAGGGAACCAATCAGGACGAGGAAAGGAGGGGGGTGCCCAATCCCTTCTGGGAAGAGCTGTGCAGGGGAAGATTAGAAAGCTGTGTTCAGGACAAGCCATACTTGTGACCTCCACTAAACCTGCCACGTTATTAGTGGGGTATGCACAAGATGTTCAGCCTTGAGTCAGACACTAAACATACAGTGGTCTCTCAGACAAACAGTGACTGAGCGACTAGAGGTTATTTTAGTGAAGTTTAGCCTTACTCTTTCTACCTGCACTCTCTGAAAAAATGTGTTTCTCATTTTTCTGTTTTCAACTTGCTCCTCTTGGCGTCACAGTTTTCTCACGCAGACTCAAAGTTGTAACTTATAATGTAGCAAAAACATCAGGCAGGTTAATCAGCCAGACTCAGGAGGTTAATTGAAATGTGATTGAACACTAGAAGCCCAAACAGCTGAGCAAAACCATAACAGTGCATCACATCTGTCTAAACTGACTGAGCCATGACAACATACTTCAGTTAACCCCTCCCTGTGGTGGATGGGTATCTTACACAAACACACCGCCTGGGCTCTGAGGTTCCCATCCAGTGACAGCTAGTGAGCAGGGCCTTTGTTGACTGGGACATGCTGGGAGAGTCCAGCCAGCGGCCCAGCGAAGCGTGGGAGTATTATTCTAAAGTTGGTGTCAAACCAGGGACAGTGTAGATAGTAGGACGCAGAGATTAGTCTAATCTGCTGCTGGTCAAAGACACAGCACTATACAGCAGACAGTAGTGTTGTTTGTTCTGATAAAACAGGTGCTTTAAAAGGATTGAGTTTAACTCTCCTGATCATAGCCACCTCAGTGATCACTGTGGCCAGAAGGTCAGAGCAGGATTGGGGCTACTGATCCAACACCTTGGTTTGTGGCTCATTCAGTCTGCAATATGTCTGCAGGTGTGTTGGTTATATGCAATTTCTCTGAAAGTCATAAAACATTTGATTGCATTTTAACACCAACACAGAGACCCAACGAACCGAGTCTCTACATCTTTTACAGAGGGTTTTCATGAACCTTTGTGGTTGCCAAGTGGGCATATCTCATTACAGATGCGAGGCTAAAATGGATCATAACATTTCCAGAAAGCTGAGCAATAAATTCAACGTCTGTTTGGGGCAGCCGGGTGGCAAAATGAGTGGGGAGAAAACCCTTCAACTCATAAATGTCTGCAAGCATCCACCCTACTGGAGTGTCCTGGAGGAAAACACTGAATCCCTGCCATCTCCCGGGGCTCTGCTGTGTAGCTGATCCTGACCTCTGACTTCTGACCTCAAGTTTAAAGAATTTCCCTAAGGTGATCAATAAAGTATCACATTATTATCCAGTAGCTGCCAATCTGAATAACTGCTCTCTGCACTGATAAGTGCATAAGATACTTTACACACTTGAGTCTCAGCAGAAACAGGTCAGTCAGATAAATGATGCACTAGCTTGAAACAGCTCACACTGCGTTTTAGAAATCATACAATCAACCATCAGTTAAATGGATATAGTTCCGTCTTATTTTAGGGATCCATGGTTTTGCATTTCACAGAAGCAAAAACAGAAGCGCATTCCTCAGTGAGCCAAACCTAGCCTGGTTTGAATGGCGAGAGCTTTCTATTCTTGACAGGCTGGAGAGTGTACCCAGATCCTGCAGCGCTGTGGATTGGGTCATACGTCTCACAGGGAGCAGCATCGGGCCACTTGGTACTGCTGCTTTCATCTCTCTCTCTCTCTCCCTCTCTGCAAGCATTTACAAGGGAGGGGAAGAGGCCAGACCAGATGGGATCTGTCATAAGATGTTATTACAGCACTGACAGAGAGTGTTTCTCATCGTGGTCTTATCTAAAAGAGAAAGTTGAGAGTTCTCTGCTGTCTCAGAATAGTGGAGATATGGTGCAATATGAATTCAGGACAATGATATCACATCATCGCTCACCTTTGAGGCATATCACCATACTCACTGCTCGTTTTTGGTGTTGGGTACAGTGAAAGTCGTAATTGTATTTCTGCTTGTCGTTTATAGAGGACTGGCCACGCAGTGAACCACAGCATCACACAGAGGGTAAACATTAGTGCTGCTTTATAAAACATTTCAACTAGGGTTTTATTGCCCCAGTCATTCCCCTGTTTGATCAGACCTGTCTACTTATCCACGCTGGTGAGTGTGTCTGCTAGTGCAGTTTGAGGACTCCCACTCAGGGTCTGGACATACTTACCAGGGTTGGACTGGCTCATGGTTGGGATGCGCTCGGGTGGGGCCGGCTGAACCCTGTTAAAAGCTGTTTGTAGCAATGGGAAACAGGCAGAATAAAAGAGGAAAAGGAGGGAGAAAAGGGGGGGCAGAAGAGAGCTTCAGGTCGGGGGCTCCATCCACAAATGCAGCCCAGCTGCGGCATTTTCTCCGCAGCATGATATCAAAAATCAAAAGGATATATGCTGGGCGTATTTACAGGCTTTAACTCGGCTTCATTTGCCTCTTTTCATCTCGGAAAATGAAAACTTGAATAAGCGGATGTGCCTGATGACAGAGAACAGTGGTTATCGTGAAAGGAATGTTAGCTTAGATGCTTGATGGAGTGGATTAGTGGTGACCCTGGGGTGAAGATCTCAGGGGCTTATGGGTGTGAATACGACGGTCGGACTTACAGCAGTCTACGTCTCCTGGATTCTTGTTCCAACAAAGACATCTGTCCCCCCTGATGCCCTTGACCCACATTCTGCACATTCCACATTCACATCCTGTCAGTCTCACCATGTCTACCTGTTTGTCACTCTGTGTGTGTGTGTGTGTGTGTGTGTGTGTGTGTGTGTGTGTGTTAATGATGAGGCTGACCTGGGCCAACTGGAGAGGATGGCTGTCTCCTGATAGCTGGTCCTGTCTCTGGTCTACGTAGACCTGGGACCAAGATTGGGAGACAAACGTATTATGAGACAACATTAAATAAAATTCATCTGTTTTTCTGCACCAACATCAATCGTATGATGACCGTAACAAATTTCACAGTGATATAACGTGTTCATTTTGTACTGGAGAAAAGAGAAAATGATATCAGCTTATTGTGGCAGATAGCCAAGACAATTCACTTTAGTATTGATGATATGATCATCTCTAGAACAAAAGTATAAATCAGATCTGTGCAGCATCAGTAATGACATCAAAATGAAGAGGCTGGAGATTCTCCTTTAACTGATAATTAGCACAAAATGGCTGTAGACTCTTGTTAAAGAGTCATTCTCACTGAAACATTACATTATAGTGAAGAGAAAATGGTAATACGTGTTTTAAAGCAGCTGTGCACATACAGAGCAGAGATGCCATGCAGAGTTTAAGTATATTGGTACAAAAGAAAGACAGAGCAAAGAGCAAATGTTCTGCTAAGGTAGAATGAAAAAAGACACATCAAGAAGATTAAAGCTTGGTTTACCTGCGCTGGCACGTTGTGGGAATCTGTTTGGATAGGCACTTCCTCTGAATACTTTGAAGAAATGCCATGGTTTAGTTAAACTTGAACTGTTACATGTGGTGTACAGGACTCTCGGAGAGCTGCAGAATCAGTGAGAGTAGTGACATACCTTGGCTGACACTCTTTCCTTGACCATTCTGTGACTGTCCTATACCAGTGTTGAGAATAACAGAGTGTGGGCAAATTTAGACAAATAAAATTGTAATGTAAATTAGATGCAAATGTAGCAAATTCAGCATAGTTTTGGATTTAGTATAAACCAATAGTCCAGGTCGTGGCCTTACTGTTTTAAGTTTTTGGCTTAAAACAAGTGAGTGTGCCGCTGATAAAGACAAACTTGCTTTGTAAACAGGGCGGCTGATACCTTTACTACAGAATACACAATGATGAATCCAGATGCACACTATTCCCAGAGGAGGGATGTGAAGCAAACACCCCATGCTTGATGTAAATACATGTTCCTGACATCCCAGTGTAAAGCAACACCGCTGCACCCCCCCATGCCACCAAAAAAAAACAGCGTTGACCCCTGTTTGCTCTGCTTCACTTACTTGAACTTGCGGCTGCCACAGAGGCAAGGTATGGGTGACTGCTGCCTAGATAGAAGAAAGACAAATGGGGTGCCAGTATGGAGGGGGGGCGGGGAGATAATGTTACAGAAAATGAAGGAGAGAGAAACGGTTGGTAGGTTGTCTGGCACACGGCCCATCTCATTTACACACATACCTTAAGATACTGCAACATTGTCTACTCACTGTAGCTGCATTTCTATCCAAAACAGGGCAGATGACTCACAGTGATAACCGTCTGATATTTTTTTCATTTAATAAGAGCGATGAATGGTCTGGTGATCAAGTGTACAGTTAAGCAGTCAGGCAGGCAATCGAACAGCACTGTAGCTTCATCAAAGACCAGCTGTAATTTGTCATAATTGCAGTTGTGACTTGTAATAACCAGCTTCAATCATTCCTCTTCATCACTCAGCTTCACACAAATGAAAGCTCGTTCTGGCAAACAGCATTTCTAGTTACAAGCTGCTAATGTTAGTTAGACATCAGCTCGGCGGCACACTGGCTGCGGTGGATCTTCTGTGCGGATCGGTATTATTGGATCATTAACAGCATCCTGCATCCAAGTAAATACACAATCCTCCACATGACATACATGGATCCATTGATTTAGAGGAAAGAATTGAATGCTTTTTGTACATGTATGTATGTATTAAGTGTGCGTTTGTTTAAATCACCTGCATCCCTGACTTTATGGACAGCAGCTCGAGCTTTGGTAGTAGTGGGTGGGGGTGTAGTGGTGGTGGTGGTGGTGGTTGTGGTGGGAGCCAGTGTGGTGGTGGGTTCAGGAGTTGTAGTTGTGGTGGGTTCAGGTGCTGTTGTGGGGGG
Organism: Maccullochella peelii; assembly: GCA_002120245.1. Classification (NCBI taxonomy): domain Eukaryota; kingdom Metazoa; phylum Chordata; class Actinopteri; order Centrarchiformes; family Percichthyidae; genus Maccullochella; species Maccullochella peelii. The sequence goes on along the minus strand of LKNJ01002158.1, from coordinate 1,835 downwards.
CAGCGCTGTGGTGACCGCAGGGGATTTGGCCTCCTTTTGACCTGAAAGGAGAAGACAGATGAAGGCGGACATGTACAAGACGGATGGACGGGGAGGAAGAGCGTCTACAGTAACCGCTGAGTGTTAATGCATTCTTGACATTCTTCACCAGACTGCAGCGCTCCGACTCCTCATTCGACCTGACTGTAGCTCTAAATACCAGAGATAAGTGCAGGGACGTCCATCTAGAGAACCTTTGTTTCAACAGCATTTCAATGACTATATTTCAATGTGAAAAAAGTGTGTGTGTGGCTATAGAGGATATATGCAAAAATATAATGAATGAAATTCTGTTAAAATAACGCTTATATGTAGTCTAGACATCTACCAACCAAGACGTCTATCAGATTGTCCCATCATTGTTAAACACTGGGCATCTGTCAATCTGCTCAATGTCGAACTAAATGTAATGCACCAACATTTATATTCACATGAAAGATGCATGATGTGAGTGTAAAAATAACCCTCCTCTCACTTGTTTTCACGTAGGTTGGTCTTGAAGGGACGTAGTCCAGAGTAGATGGATAGATCACTCCTTTCTTGGGCTTCCCCGCTGAAACACAACAGAGCCAGCTGTTGGTTCGAGGGCTACTTCTCAAGAACGGTGTTAAACATTGTTGACTTCATCATTTCATTAATACCTGAGACAACAAACGACTCCCTCCACTTAGGTAGAGACAGAGAGCGCACTCCATTGGAGTTGCTGCCTTTGTAGATGTTCTGCCCGGCCATCTTCCTCACTATCACCTTTCCTCCTGTGTTGGTGATGACGCCACTGTGGACACAACATTTTTTTTTATCAGATATAACTGTTGAAAGACTATTTTGACTGTCATAAAGACGTCTGACATGAGCTTTATTTCACACATTCATCACTCCACTGTTAACCTGTGGATTGCAGCGTTGCAGATGCTGGAGATGGAGGCGAACACGCCTGTCCCATAGACTTGCTGCTTTGTCTCCTTACACTGTGCAGGACATTTGGCTATGAACTCTGGGAGATTGATCTTCCCTGCTCTGACATCACACTCTATGGCTGGAACAACTGTGGAGGGAAGAAGAAGAAGATTCAAGACAGGATTTTAGACAGTTCAAGATTGTTTTTTAGATGTTGTGGTCACATATTAACCATATATATATATAACCATTATTTCGACAACATTGCAATTGAATGTTGCAATATATGAATATCTTTAAGTTTTGGAGAGTTGGTTGGATAAAACAAGTGATTTCATGACATCACTTTGGGCTTTAGGCATTTTTCACATTCATTGGCATTTTATGGACCAAATGATTAATTGATTAATCAAGAAATAGTCGGCAGAACAATTGATAATGACAATAAACCTGCTTCACTTTAAAATAGAATCAGTGAAATGCTGTTGAAGCAATGGTTATATGTAAAATAAATTCACTTAACCAACCTAACCAACTTTAACCCAGTTTTACATTAAAGGTGGGGTAGGCAGTATTCTTTTGGCGTCAATGGGCAAAAATAACCATCCAGCATATTGTAATTCAAGTGGTCTGAGAGAAAACCTCTACTTCAGCCCCTCCTCTTGGCTGTTTTCAGGCTTCAGAAAATCTATGCCGTGACGGGAGACTTTGACCAATCATAGGTTATTTCAGAGAGACGGTGTGTTTGTATTGGCTGAGCTACAAATGCAGACGCTCGTGCATGTCCCTTCAGAAGGTGAAAGCCTGATTCAACGGTGGAAAATCCTGCAACTTGTGAAGAATTTCCAACACCTCCTTTGCCTACAGCGATGTATAGTACAAAACAACACGTCCCGGCT